>JBBPBX010014129.1:9647-30245 GCA_038048925.1 Garcialebias charrua
CCAACAGAAGATATCGCGAGATCAGGCCGTCTCCGACGAATCTCGCGTATCTTGCTGTGGTTCATAGTTCGACCGTGGGGTCTGGGTTTTATAAAAATGGGACTCGAGTCAAGAACCAGGGTAGACTGTGCATTGATACTTTTATTTTTGTACATGTTTGAAACAGTGTCTGTTTTGTTTACACATACAGAAGGCGAGTCATGTTTAGTGCACGCACACATGTCACCAGCTCCTCGTGGTTGTCTACGAGCAGAGACTGGGATTAGAGAGTTAGGTTCCCGTACCTCGTGGGCGGGCGAACCTGTAAATTTATCAGTTCGTCCTGGTTCATCAGGTCCGGAACTGGTTTTCGTAGGAAGAGGCCGAAGCAGCACTCGGACGGTACTGTGAAGCCTCGCAGTCCCCAGCGGGTCTCTTTTGTGGGAGACCACGCGTGTTTTCCGTTGGTGGGGCAAACTTTTTCCTTGGCAAACCCTCGCGGAGGGCATCCACTTGTTTGCGTGCTAGTTCCAGTTTTGTCTGGACACGTTCCAGGGCTTTCCCGAAGAGTCCTGTCGGCTCGATCGGGTGCTGTAGGAAGGTGGCCCTCTGGTTTTCTGGGAGGTCCGACAGTGTTAGCCAAAGATGGCGCTGGGCGACAACTATTTCTGCCATTGCTTTGCCCTAGGAAATGGCTACTGTCCCCATCATGCTAAGCGCGAGGTCAGAGGCACGGCGGGCCTCCTCTATGGCCTCGGTCTCATCCTTTGTTACCTGGATCTCCTGTAGTTTCTATGCCAGGTAGGCCTGTACCATGCTCTGCGTATTAATTGCGCGAGCCGCGAGGCCTTGGGCCTTGTAGCACTTCTCGAGTTGTTTCTCCGAAGCGCGACAGGCCTTGCTGGGTAGCGTTGGTTTCATCCCCATGGCTGTGGGAGCCAGGTGAGCCGCCAGAGACTCCTCAATCTTGCGCTGGCAAGGCCCAGAGCCTCCATTTCCGCGACATCCAAGAGTCGGGACAATGGCAGCATGATGGGAGCCCTGGGTTCCGCCCAGGAGCGTGTGAGTTCCATCAGAAAGTCCGGGAAAATTGGCATTTTCTGCGATGTTGTCGGTTACTTCGCGTAGAAGTAGTGTCCTGCCAGCCTCGTAGCCCGTTTGCGAGGCGTGGGGTCCGGCCACGTGACCTGCAGGGCATCAGCGGCCCTATGGCACAGGTCGAACAGGGCATTTACCGACAAGTCCGGTTCCGGAAGGTTCTGCGCCAGGTTCTGGGAGAAATGAACAATTTCTCCCTTGTCACCGTACTGGGCGTCTACGTCGGACCCTTCTGGCGTCGAGTCTTCGACAGGAAGAGAAGAGTCCGACGCGTTGTCTTCCCCGACCCGGCCACTGCACTCCAGGTCCACGTTTTCAGGCTCCGGTTCTGGAGCAGGAAGGTTAGTGCGACGTGCGACCTTCCTCGCCGCGGTCCTCGCCATGGACTTGGCCAGCGTGTCCGCGCGGCGTTTCTTCACTGTGGGCGTCATTCGACGACAGTGGAGGCAGAAGTCGGGGGATTCCAGCGTCTTCCTCGACAACAGAGAGGTCCCGCGATGTTCAGCGAGGTGAAGGGCCAAAAAGAGAAAGATGGAGGGGCGTCAGTCGCTTAAGTACCTGAAAGGCGGTACCTCTGACGCGGGGTGACGCTCCCTGCCGTAAAAGGCGTGATTGTATTCCTTCAGGTAATCGCGCGGGGGCACAATTCCCATAGCAAGTATGTTGCACCGAGAGACCGAACTAAAAGGGAACTACCAGTGCTACTGTGACCGTGTGGAAGTCGGCAGATAGAGATGAAAAATACCTTGAGTCTCGATTTATTCTCAACGTCTTCCAACATCAAGCTCAGGAGAACAACTCAAATACAACTAAAATATAACCGCCGAACTGCTCTTTTTATATTCTGTCCCATTCACAATAAGAGCACATTCTGATGTGAAATACATTTGTGTCCGCCACAACCGTCTATATTTTAAAAATAGCTATTCTTGATATTAGTGGTCATTTTAATTTTTTGGTGGAAGGAGAGAATCAGCAGAAACGGTTTGTTTCAACAAAGACCGGTTTGCTCGGCTTTTTCCTTTGTTTTCCTTTTGCGTTTATTCTCTCCCCCCTCCCAACCCGTACATGGAGGAGATAGAAAAGAGAGCATTGACGTCCTTCTCAGGGGCACAACCAATGCCCCTTTTCCACTTGCTCGGCGCGGGTCGGATATTTCGGGCCAGACCCGTGTTTGAGGTCCTTTCCACTAGACTTCTGACCCGCGTTACCCGACAATTCTGGCCCTTCTTCTCATGGGGGTCCAAGCGATCCGAGCCGTGACGTCAGAAACACTGTCGGACACTGATTGGTCGGAGGGAGGAAGGAGTCTGTGTAGTCTTTCCAAAACAAACCATCCGCCGTTTTTCTCTACCGCTTGCCACTAGCAATGACTTGAGGAGCGTATCTTGTATGTATTTTGAAGATATATATATAAAAAAACTATAATGTCAAAAGGGCAAGATATTGATGGACTCACACACTTCATAACAGATTATGTTAATTTCTGTGTGGAGAACACTGTACCCACAAAGACTGTTCGGTGTTTCTCCAACAACAAGCCCTGGATTAATCCTGGCATGAAGGCTCTTTTGAAGGAGAAGAAGAGAGCTTTTAGGTCAGGTAACAAAGAGGAGATGAAAGCCATGCAGAGAGCTGAGGAGAAAAATCCGAGAGGGCAAGGAACGCTACAGAGAGAAAATGGAGGTCCAGCTAAAGCAGAATAATGCTAAAGGAGTCTGGAATAGCCTTAAAGCTATCTCTGGCCATAAGAAGCCTGTCTCCCAGGATTGTGGGAACCAGAAGTGGGTGAATGAACTCAGTCTATTTTTCAATACTGTAGGTCTGATAACTCTCCTGCTCCTCCCACTACACAGGCACCACTGCTGACGCCTTCCTGTCCGACAAGACCGACACACTTTCCTCTCACCTCTCCCACATTCACCCCGCTTCCTCTCAATATGAACTCACCTCCAAACATGTCTCCTGCTGACGTACATTCCAGCACAACCACCCCGCCCCCCCAATCCAGCCTGACATTTACAGCACCCCAGGTGAGAAATGAGCTCAGGAGGATAAAGACCAGGAAGGCTGCAGGTCCAGATGGCATCAGCTCAAGACTTCTCAGGACCTGTGCAGATGAGCTGTGTGATGTGACTGGGTATATCTTTAATCTCAGTTTGAGGTTAGGTAAAGTCCCACAGCTGTGGAAGACATCTTGCATGATACCAGTCCCAAAGACCCCACATCAAAAAGACCTCAACAGCTACAGGCCGGTGGCATTGACATCTCACCTGATGAAGACCTTGGAGAGACTGCTTCTTTCCCACCTCCGCCCCCTGTTGAGTCCATCTATGGACCCACTACAGTTTGCCTACCAACCTGGCATTGGAGTGGAGGATGCCATTATCTACCTTCTACACAGCTCTCTTTCTCATCTGGAGATTACTTGGAGCACAGTGAGAATCATATTTTTTTTATTTCTCTAGTGCTTTCAATACCATCCAACCAGTGATATTGAAGGACAAGCTGGCGAACACCGGTTTGGACCATCAAGCTCATCACCTGGATCCTGGATTACCTCACAAAAAGACCACAGTATGTGAGGATCCAGGGTTGTCAGTCAGACAAGGTTGTCTGCAGCGTGAGGGCTCCACAAGGAACAGGCCTTGCCCCCTTCCTCTTCACCCTCTACACAGCTGACTTCCAGTACAGCTCTGCCAGCTGTCACCTGCAGAAGTTCTCGGATGACTCTGCTATCGTAGGCCTCATCAAAGATGGAGATGATGGGGAGTACAGAGAACTGACTAAGAACTTTGTGGAGTGGTGCCAGAGGAACTGTCTGCAGCTCAACACCGGAAAAACTAAAGAACTTGTGGTGGACTTTCGCAGGTCCAAACAGTCTCCTACTGTGCCACTGAACATTCATGGTAGGGACATTGAGATCGTGAGGTCCTACAAGTACCTGGGTGTTCATCTTAATAACAAGCTGGACTGGACTGACCTCACAGCTGCTCTCTACAAGAAAGGACTGAGCAGACTGCATCTACTTAGGAGATTCAGGTCCTTCGGTGTGCGGGGGGCTCTTCTCAGGACCTTCTTTGATGCTGTGGTGGCATCAGCCATCTTCTACGGAGTGGTCTGTTGGGGTAGCAGCATCTCCACTGCTGACAGGAAGAGACTGAACAAGATCCTCAGGAAATCCAGCTCTGTCCTGGGGTGTCATGTTGACCCAGTTGAGGTGGTGGCTGACAGGAGAATGAGGACCAAGCTTCAGCGCATGCTGGAGTTCCCGTCCCGCCCCATGCACCACTCTCTAGCCGTTTTCGCACTGCATGGCCCTCCCCGGCTCTCCCTGGCTCCACCCTGCTTCTAACCCGGGTTCGGCATGTTCGCATTTTCTTTTTCCGCCCGGGGTCCGACCTCGTTTTGGAACCATCTCCACCGTGGTTCTTATCGGGCCGGCCCCACGGACCCAGTTTGACGTCATGTACTGCTCACATTTGATTCGTTGTTTGCAGCAGGGGCGGGACTCATTCAAACAACAACCTCAGCGCGAGCTGATTTCATTAATATTTAACTACAGAAACCCCTAAAATAATTGTTAGCTGAATTAGTGTTTCTGAGTTAAATTTTTGTTAATGACTGATTACAATTCAGCTTATGTTAGGACGTAAATAACACGAAGCGCGCACCCATTTCCGCCTTTCCGCGCAACCTGAATGTCATTAAAATATAACTAATATTGTCTAACTCTTGCACGCAGCCAGGGTTTTAAAATATAACTAATAATCTCTAACTTCTACGTGCAACTAGAATGTTAAGAGAAGTGATTCCTATATAGGTAAAGTGGACACACCTGCCGCTGTAGCTCAGAGCGATCGCCAACTGCTATTACACTCTTTTATCTTGACCGGGTGAAGCGGGTTCGCTTCCCACCTGGTACGAAGTAATTTTACTTTTTTTTTATTAATGGAGTAAATAAAAGTATGAGAGACCAAAAAACATGCTTGTTAGGCTGATTGGTAACTCTAAATTGACCCTAGGTGTGAGTGTGAGAGTGGATGGTTGTTTGGTGTGAGTGAGACAGGTCCCTCTTGTAAATGAGTCCCCGTGACTCAACGAGGCTAGCCTGTATAAATAAAGGTTGAATGAATGAAAAAAAATACATTTTTATTTAGAACAATATCAGGATGTCGCTTACCATTGTAGTCCGCAGACCTCTTTGAAAGGTTAAGTGAAGACTCCCTTCCAGAGCCCTGGAAGAAATCACCCTTGGCCTCAAGAACAAATCCTAATTCCGAAAAATTTGGTCTGGCAATCAACCCAGGCTGAGTTAAAAAGGAAAAACTCCAATCTTGATTGAAAAGAAATTCCTTTTTTGGGATGTCCAATTCTTCTTAATGGTTCTTCGAGGCTGGATCAATATTGTTCCATCACGTCGACTCTTCAGTCCATTTTCAGGGATGCTTTGAGGCATTGTCAAGTTTATATAGGCGGCTAACTAGTTCTTACTGGCCCTGTTTACATGGACACGGTGGGGGGGGAACGGAGGTTTTGGGTATGTTAATTACAGTGCTTTAAGTGGAAAAAAACAAGTGCCGGTACCCTCCCTAATGTCATAATAATATGCATACCTGCAAACTCAGAAGGGATGAAAAAGGTGACAAACGTTGCGCCAACCCCCCCCCCCCCGAAAGATTTTGTAATTTTTTAACATGCTTCAGGTAAAAGTCATTTACTAACCTGATTTAATGAGAACATAAATAGGAAAGATTGTGTCAACCAAAAAATCAACAACCAACAACAGCAGCAAGTCAAATACAGCAGAACATTTTGCTAACAATGCGCTGCTCCGAGTCAACAGATGCATTTAAAAACTTAAGACTTATCTCTTCAGACAGGCTTTTGGTTAATTTTGTACATTGATTTTAGAGTTTGTTATGTTTTACCTTTTTGTATAGTACTTCTGTGATTTTATGATTTTATTTTTCCTTTTGTAAAGCACTATGTGACTCTCATGTCTGTGAAATGTGCTATATAAATAAAACTACTTACTAACAGTAAAAACTCATTTCTTAAATATGCTGGTGAAGATGTTTTGCCAGAAATTTTGAATAAAGTAGATGCCATTTCCTGCATTCTGGTGTATTTTAACAAGTTGTTAAACATCTACAGTATGTTTACCTACATGTAAACATGATTCACTAACTATTTTAGAGACATCTAACAAAATAAAGTCAGGTCCTGTGTGGACAGATTAAAAAATTGTTTGAATTATTATTGATCAGGATATTTTAGAGACAACTCATTCAACTAGTTCATATAAAGTCAAAGTCAAAGTCAACTTTATTGTCAGAACTGCAATATGTACAGGACATACACAGGACCGAAATCACGCTTCTCTCAGTCCCTCGGTGCAACAGTAACCATCCAAACACTAAACACTAAAACATCTAATAAACATAAGCATAAAATAGTAAAAAAGTGTAACACTGTCCTGAGTTTTTCATAATAGTATAAAAGTATGAAAATTTACACCAACACTGAAACACCAAACACCCCTAAAACACCAAACACCCAATGAACATAAGCATAAAATGAAATAATAAAAGTGTAATACTGTCCTGAGTTTTTGATACCTATTTTAGAGTCATCTAACAAAATAAAGTCAGGTCCTGTGGATAGATTAAAAAATTGTTGAAATTATTATTGATCATGAATCAGGATATTTTAGAGGCACCTCATTCAACTAGTTCATATAGACATCATCCTGTTTTTAAACTCACTCCTGTGGCTAAGATAATTAAATTAATGTGACAATTTATCACAGTGGCTTTAGGGGTGCAACTGACTTTTATTTTGTTAATTTTTATTTGTAACACAACATGCCATTTTACTAAACAATGGTTACACTCCACTGCATGTATAAAAATATTAACTTTACCCACACGTTGGAGGAGTTACTTCCGCCTCCCTCGCGCTCTGTCGCGCTGCAGAGTTTTTATTTTTATTTTTACAGATGTCGCTGTCGTCTCCTCCCCCTGTCTATCCTGAGGTTGTGATTGGCCAAAAGGACGCGCTCCACCAAAGATGTTTTATTGTCGACAGATGCATTCTCTTTCTTGAAATCCAGTCAGGGGGAAATGATGCATTCTAATCTGCCACGGGTCTTTCAAGTGGAGAAGACGAAAATAAGTTCCGGAACGCACCTGACTCTTAAAAAAAGTCCCGGTACTCTCAGGGTTAAATTTTAGAAGTGGCGGAACTGGGTTCCGGTGAGTTCCGGCCCACTTAAAGCACTGGTTAATTAGAAGAAAAGATCTGCGTTGACAGGGACGAATTCTGTGTTTACACGCATCTGAAGGAACACCCCCCCATGAATGTGCTGTAGTTACCATGCCGGGTCGTTAGACGTCGCTGCCAATTTTGTAACATCACCTAACGCGCAGGCGCGGATGTACCATTAAGGCAAAAGAGGCTGGTGCCTGGGGCCCCCAATCTGCATGGGCCCCGCCCCGGCCAGTCACCTACATCCCTAACATTGCTCCTGCTTGCTAATGTTGGTTTAACATAAAAATAATTATAGTTACAATGGTAAATGGAGCTTACTTACAGTGCTTTCCAGCCCCCTTTGAGAGGCCCCAAAGCGCTTCACAGTACCAACCATCCACCCATTCATACACACATTCATACACTGGTAGCGGTAGACTGCCATGCAAGGCGCTGCCTGACCTACCGGGAGCAACTCGGGGTTAAGTGTCTTGCCCAGGGACACAACGAGGTATGCCGTGACCGGGGATCAAACCCAAGACCTACTGGTCCCGAGCCGGCTGCCCTGCCTCTACACCATCTCGGCCCCTACGATGAAAACTATCATTAAATACGCAATACAATATAAGGTCAATTTCAGCTCCCCCCTGCTAAAATGGACTATTCCATCATGACATCACCCAAAAATCCAGGAAGTGCTGTATGCTTGAGCGGGTAGCGGAAGACAGAGGAGAAGAAAAAGATGAAGCAAAGGTACGAAAGCGGAGCGGAAAAACGAAAAAAGCGTGAAAAAAACAAAACGTATGTTTTTACACTACCAAAATTGACAAAGTTTTTTAATGGGTCTAAAACGTCATCAACGGCTGATAGTGTGGGGGAACCGGACAGGATACAGGAAGAATTGAATGCCGCCGAGGCAGTGACTCTTAGGCTGCGTCTCAATTCAGGGGCTGGGCCGAGTAGGCCACGCACTCACAAGGCCGGGTGGGCTGGACGAAACTGCTGAAATGGGACGGTCTAGCCTTCCGGAGAGCCGGCCTTGAAGTGGGTGGGGCGTTCTCTTGAAATGGGTGGGAAGTGTGCGTGCTTGGTGTGTGTGTGGAAAGAGAAGGGACGCTGCTAAAAAATATTTGTTAACTGAATATATATACTGTATTAGTGTTTCTGAGTTTACTGTTGTTAAAAACTGATAATAATAATAATAATAATAATTAATTCAATTTATAACGCACTTTTCATTACTGAAAATCTCAAAGTGCTACACATATATTGAATGTTACACACATTCATAAACCGGTGGCGGTAGACTACCATGCAAGGTGCTTTCCAGTCCTACCGGGAGCAACTCAGGGTTAAGTGTCTTGCCCAAGGACACAACGACACATGGTGCGGTTCCCGGGAGTCGAACCGCCAACTTTCCGATCGGGAGACGACTGCCCTTACCACTACGCCACGGCCGCCCGTGATTACAAATCAACTTGTTTTTCACGTGCGTAGCAAGGATTTTCTGAGGGGCAATCGTTTAAAAGACAGAGTGGACATATGAAAAGCAAGTTGCCCAGTAGCTCAATTGGTTGAGCATCCCGCAGTTGGCGTACAGATACTTTTCTCGAAGCTGGTTCGAATCTCACTTGGTACGGTTAAAACTTATTTTACATTTGTCTTTTATTGGATAAAAAAATGAGGACTGAGATTAAAAAGAAGGAGTTTGTGAAACTCCTTCTTTTTTTATCCAATAAAAGACAAATGTAAAATAAGTTTTACCCGTACCGAGTGAGATTCGAACCAGCTTCGAGAAAAGGCTCTGCGCGCCAACTGCGGGATGCTTAACCAATTTAGCTACTGGGCAACTTGCTTTTTGTAGGTCCACTCTATCTTTCAACCGATCTCCCCTCAGAAAATCCTTGCTACGCACGTGTAAAATAAGCTGATTTGTAATCAGTTCTTAACAAACAGTAAACTCCGAAACACTAATATATATATATTCAGCTAACAATTTTTTTTAGTCGTTTCTGTAGTTAAATTTTAATGAGATTCAGCAACGAGGCTAGCCTGTATAAATAAAGGTTGAATGAATGAATGAAAAAAGCGCTGAGGTTGTTGTTAGAATGAGCTGATGACTCAACAACACGCAGCAGTCCTGCCCCTGCACGCAGAAAGTCCCACCCCCCCGCAAAATCTCTGCTGGCGCTACGAATTCTGGGATAGCCTCCGTCAGAAAGGTTACTCAGATGCATCCTCGGATTTCGACAGGAAGTAGGCCGCATTCCTCGGCCGCATGAGGAGGAGTCTTCGAATTGGGACAGTCCTCCGCGCGGGGCAATGACGTATGCGGCCGACAAATGCGCACTCATGAGGACCCAGCCCCTGAATTGAGACGCAGCCTTAAAGAGGAAGATGAAGAAGAGGAGGATTCACAAGATGAGGTATTAGTTTTAGGAATTATTTTGTAGGTTGGGTAAAATAAATCCTGACAGTAATCAGCTGAGACAACCACTATTTTCATGTTTTCTTTCTGTATCAAAATATTAAAACATATTCGGCCTAAATCTTCTGACTTAAACGAGGATAGAGGGGATTTTATATTTTACCTACTTTAGCTCCCTCCCTACCCTGCTTGTTTATTATATTATTAAAATATATGGACTGTACATTGAATAGAATAGATCTAAAATACTCCACAGTTATCTATTAATTTTTTTTCTCAACCATTTTACAAAATATTTGACTGTTAAAACTTCATCAGACTATCGTTTTGTTTTGGTCCATATTCCCTCTATTATTTACATTACAAAGCAGAACTTATAGCTTTCAGAGTAATGCAAAAACGTGTTTTTTAATGACTGGTTTGCTTTGGACAGAAATGCCACTTAGTTTAAAACAACAGAATCAAAAGGCTAGGATTACTAAATTAAATTGTTATCTAAAATGTAAAAATTGATATAAATGAAAAGTGACATTATTTGAGTCATTTAGACACCAGCTGCAGTATGTAGTGTCTGGAAAACGCTGGACTTAGAAACATTTTGAACAGAGACACCTTTCTGGTCCCTCCCCTTTGCTCTCGGCTGACCTGCAACTCACCCTCCTTAGCTCCTCCTCCACAGTATGGCCTGTCTCGTGACTGGCCAGGCGGGGTTGGGCCAGGCGGGGGATGGGCGTGAGAAGCTCGTTCATGAACCAAACTCTGTTTTTATTGGCTGGTTAAAAACTCTGTTTTTATTGGCTGGTTAACGGTGGGTCACTGTGGGTTTTTAGAAATGCTTGTAGTACCACCGGGAGAAGCCAGAGGACTATAGTTTTTTTCAGAGATTACCTGTCTAACATCAGTCTGTGGGAGTGGTGGTGCAGAGGTTAAGAAGGTGCGCTTGTGATCGGAAGGTCGCCGGTTCAAGCCCCGGTACCGACAACATCAAAGATGTGGGTGGGATAAGTGAAGCGGTCACACTTGTCTCCACCCTCATCTGCCCCACTCTGGGCCCTTGAGCAAGGCCCTTAACCCACACCATCTGCTCCCCCGGGAACCCTAGATATCAGCTCTCTGCTCCACACAGAGGGCTGTGGTTGCTCGGTGGTCTGTGGTTGCGTCAGGAAGGGCATCCGGCGTAAAAACTGCCAAATCTTCGTGCGACCAGTTCGCTGTGGCGACCCCTAACGCAGGGAAAAAAGCCGAAAGAAGAAAAAAAAAAAAAAACTAATCTAACATCAGTCTGTCAGGAGATAGTGACAGAGTGAAGAAATATGTTAAAAATACATTTTTAGAAAAGTTACATACAGTAGCTTTAAAGTCTGGGTAAGTCTTAAGGTTTAAAAAGAAGTCAAAACTTTCAGTCTTAATTATGGAAACTTGGATGAATGAGAGGCTTCACATGTATTTAATGTAATAATGTCTTCTTTTTCCTTTTAGCCTGCTGTGAGTCAAGAAGTCCCTTCACTCTCTGGTGGTCGTGTTTTGATTGTGTTATACAACAAATATAGAGCTTTATCATTTAATAGGTCTCTGACTTTGTACAGTACTGCAATCGATTTAGCTATTTTTATTCTTACAGAATTTATGTGTTGTTTCCATGTCAGTTTGTCATCAATGATAACACCCAAAAACTTCACCTCACTCATTCTACAAATCTCAACATCCTCAATTTTGAGTGGGACATCAACAGTTTTCTTTTTATTACCGAATATCATGTAATTAGTTTTCTCTAGATTTAATGATAATTTATTTATTTTAAACCAAGTTTGTATCTTGACAAATTCTGTCTTTATCAATTCCAACATTTGTTCTATATCTTCACCTAAACAGAAAAAAGTGGTATCATCAGCAAAAAGTACACATTTAAGGAGTCCTGACACATTTACCAAGTCATTCACATATAAAATAAAAAGCTTTGGTCCAAGTACAGAGCCTTGGGGAACTCCACATGTGATATTACAGAGGTCAGATCTTACATCATTTATTTGTACAAATTGTTTCCTATCTTTTAAGTAGCTAGATACCCACTGTAATGCTGGTCCTCTAATACCATATTTGTTCAGCTTTTCTAGGAGAATGGTGTGATCAATAGTATCAAATGCTTTTTTTAAATCAACAAAAATACTGATACAATATTGTTTTTGATCGACAGCAGTAGTTATTTGTTCCATTAATTCCATGAGAGCCATTGATGTAGAGTTTTTTGCTCTAAACCCATACTGACTGTTGCTTAGAATATTTTGTTTATCTATAAATTGGTCTAGTCTGTTTACAAATAGTTTTTCAAGAATTTTTGAAAACTGTGGTAATAAGGATATAGGTCTATAATTGTTGAATACACATTTATCACCATTTTTAAAAAGAGGAACGACCTTAGCTACTTTCATATTATCTGGAAATATTCCTGTTGAAAATGATAAGTTACATATGTATGTGAACGGCTCAATAACATGGCTCATTATGTCCTTCACAAACATCATATCCATGTCCACCCAGTCTTTCGATCTCTTGTCTGTAAGATGTTTTACTACATTCATTATTTCCTCTTTGTTAGTTCCATTTAGAAAAATACTATTTGCACAACCTGTAATTGAGTGGGTCACATTTTTATCTACTTTTGGTATCTTAGCTGCAAGGCTTGATCCAACATTCACAAAATATTGATTAAATTCATTTACAATTTCATTTTCATCATGAATTTCATCGTTGTCTTTTACAAAATATTTTGAAATACCAGTTTTTGCTTTATGATTCTTCAGGACACTATTCATTACTCGCCATGTTGCTTTCATATCACCATTACTTTTATCTAATAATTTACTATAATATTCTTTCTTATGTTTCCTTATAATCCCCACTAATTTATTTTTATACTTTTTATATTTTTCTTCAGCGCTCTGACTTCGCAATTTCAAGAAACATGAATACAAATAATTCTTTTTTTTTTTACAAGCATTTCTCAACCCTTTTGTCATCCATGGTTGATCAGTCGTATTTTTCTTTGTGTAATTTGTTTGCACACAATTCTTCTCGTACAGAGCTTCCAGGATATTCATAAACTCATGTTTGCTTTTGTTATTCACATCGGTTACAAAGCAAGCAACACAGTGATGTACTTGTGTTTGTTTTTTCTGAAAGGAGAAATTATCCAACCACCGGAGCGACCGGTTCAGAAAACGAGCATGCACAGACTGGACTCTGCAGCAGGAAGACATCAACCTCAAACGACAGATGTTGGAGTAATTGAGGGAAATGGACAAAATGTACGGCGAGAACATGAGTGAGATGTCCAGTACCACGCGTCAGGTTTCTGACACGTTGAAAGACGGATTTGCCATGCTGGGTCAAGTAGGAAATCAGCTGAATTTTGTGCAGCAGAACAATCACATGCAGTTTTACCCCTCTCTCCCCACATCCATCCTCACATGGTCAGAGCTCCTGGCTTGGTGAACACTTTTCAGGGTCCTCCACCTCATCATGACGGAGAAATGGTCAGAGCTGCTGGCTTGGTGAACACTTTTCAGGGTCCTCCACCTCATGACAAAAGACAAAATGGTGCTGGCCCCATGATCTAGATGAGAACAGAGATGAAGGCTCCAGTTCTGCAATGTAGTTTACAGTTTGGGCAGCCTAATGTATCTGTAACAATCTTTTTTTTGAGGAGTGTGTTTTTAGTACAGTAGTGTTCATTTTCTTAGCAGTGTGTTTTCAAGTTAACATTTCTTAGTGTGTATTTTTTAAGTTTTCATTTTGTATTTAGTGGTGTGATCTTAATAATTTGTTTTCTCAGCAGTGTAGTGTGACATACAGTGTGTTGTTGAGTAAAAGAACAAAATTTGAACATTATGCTTTTTATTTTTAACTGTTATAACTTTTGCAATGTCAACATCACAAATACCGGTAAGAGTTTAAATCACAATTACATTATGTCCAAATAGCTTAATAACATTTGCCATCCCCAACATATGTAGGTTTTGTCATGTTATCCAGTCCCAATAAATAGCTTTAAATACAAAGTAATATGCAGAACAAATAAAATAATTTCCATCCATCCATTGTCGTCCGCTTATCCGGGGTCGGGTCGTGGGGGTAGCAGCCTAAGTAGGGAGGCCCGGACTTCCCTCTCCCCAGTCACTTGGAGCAGCTCCTCTGGGGGAATCCCAAGGCGTTCCCAGGCCAGCCGAGAAACATAGTCCCTCCAGCGCGTCCTGGGTCTTCCTCTGGGTCTCCTCCCAGTGGGACATGCCCGGAACACCTCACCAGGGAGGCGTCCAGGAGGCATCCTAACCAGATGCCCGAGCCACCTCAACTGGCTCCTCTCGATGTGGAGAAGCAGCGGCTCTACTCCGAGTCCCTCCCGGATGACTGAGCTTCTCACCCTATCTCTAAGGGAGAGTCCAGACACCCTGCGGAGAAAACTCATTTCAGCCGCTTGTATCCGAGATCTCGTTCTTTCGGTCACAACCCAAAGCTCATGACCATAGATGAGGGTGGGAACGTAGATCGATCGGTAAATTGAGAGCTTTGCCTTTCGACTCAGCTCTCTCTTCACCACGACAGACCGGTACAGCGCCCGCTTCACTGCGGATGCTGCACCTATCCGCCTATCGATTTAATAATGGCTGTTAGGTCCCTGTACGACCGGTGTCAGAGCTTGGTCCGCATTGCCGGCAGTAAGTCAGGCTCGTTTCCAGTGAGAGTTGGACTCCGCCAAGGTTGCCCTTTGTCACCGATTCTGTTCATAACTTTTATGGACAGAATTTCTAGGCGCAGCCAAGGTGTTGAGAGGATCCGTTTTGGTGACCTTAGAATCGCTTCTCTGTTTTTTGCAGATGATGTGGTCCTATTGGCTTCATCAGATCGTGATCTACAGCTTTCGCTGGAGCGGTTTGCAGCCGAGTGTGATGCGGCCGGGATGAGGATCAGTTCCTCCAAATCCGAGGCCATGGTCTTGAGCCGGAAAAGGGTAGCATGCCTTCTCCAGGTCGGGGAGGAGGTCCTGCCCCAAGTGGAGGAGTTTAAGTATCTCGGGGTCTTGTTCACGAATAAATTAATTTAATTATTGAAAATAACTAGATGTTGACAATGAGCATCAAGATAATATATTTACTATTGTTATCCATTCCTTTTATAATTATTTATTAAATTGATCAATATTATTAAACTTTTTAATATGTATTTCATTCCAACAATAACATAAGTACGGTAGTTGTAATAAAAAGAATAGTACCAGTATTAAGTTATCACATAATTTCATAACATCTTAAATTTAATGAATAAAGCATTTGTGGTTTAATAAGTATTTTTATTCAGTGTAATTAAAAGAAATATGACACAGACATTATGTACAAATTATAATTAGAGTTTGTCCAATTAAGCATGTTCAATATAAAAACAAACACATTTTAATAATGTGAAAACAACCTTGTCTATAAGGATCAGATTTCCATATGGTAACACAACTGTTTCAATCTTGTGCAATAAAAAAAAAACAGTATCATTTTAAAGCATACAACAAACATAAGATAACATTGTTGCAAGTAATATCAAATTAAATCGCATGGCAACATCAAGGACATGTCTTGGTTACAATTTAGATTTATCAGCTAATACGTTGAAATGTCAGGCTAAAAAGTGAAAGAAGAAAACTTGTTCACGTATAGTAACTTGATTAGAATGAAAGGTCAAAACAAGTCACATTCAGGTGTCAAAAATTGTGATGACGTCAACATCAGGGATCTAGGTACATGTACTTTGTGACAATTCTACGAACTCTTTTTCCTACTCTTTCATTACAGTCAGTAACATAATTATTCCTCTGCGTTGGTGGCTGGTCAATTTCTTCATTTTGCATGACACTGACAACCGACTGTTCGTCCACAGTGTCCTTTGTCAAGTTAGGTGGATGAAAAGAAGTATTGAGGTCAGACTGCACATGTCTGGTGAAGATGGACATTTAATATCAAGAAGTCTTACTGAATGAATGATCAACAAAATTAGTTTTATGGGTGTGTTGATTAGAATAAAGATTTTATGTTTGTATGTTGATGTTTATTAAATTTGTTCATTTTTTTTTTTACAAAAGAAAAACAATACAAGACAATCCCATAAATGATAATGTACAAAATATAAAAAAATGAAAGGTAGCAGAAAGAAGAATAAATCTTTTTATATCTGCCCCTTTTTTCAGACAATCAGATTAAACAATAATAATCTTCAACCAACAGTACAAAATGACAAACTCTTTCTAATTTTCTAACTAATACTATACACATTACGCTATTTCATTTTTTTAAAAACACATTCGTTTTGATCATTTTCTTAAATGTAAACATTGACTTGGCATTTTTAACTACATTCTCCTACATTCTTCTCTTCTGAAACAATCTAATGTTATTATATTTGTGTAAACAAAAGTTCATTTCAAATTTAGTTTTTGATCAAAGTATTCATTAAGTAACAGTTAGATCTGGATTTCACTTTTTATTGTTAAGTCAAGTGATTTTAGAAGAAAGGTTTTTATACATCTGTTAGTAAGTTTTGTCTTCACGTTTAGGATTAAGTAGAGCAAAGTTCATAATTGACAAACTCACTTTATGCAAGTCACAGGAAACAGCCATGTGGTGATAAGGTGATGTCCGGATATGAGGATGTTACGCAAAGCACCTGTCATGAACTTACAACACGTAGAAGTACGCAGTTTAGACAGCTGAGCAAGTTGGAAAAAAGGTGACAAACTTTTGAACTGTTGAAAGGTCTTCAAAATGGATGTTAGATCAGAAAACAAGCCAATCAGAGACAAGAGATGAGTTTAAAAAGACAAAGATAGCAGACGAAAGTTGGTCAGTCATTTCAGGCAAAGATGGAATACGGTTGTCAAGCCCTGAAGACTTGGATCATATCTGAAGATTTTGACTGCAGATGAGCTGAAAAAACAACAAGATGGAAACAAAGCAATGAAGAACCGCTCAGCCGCACATGATCACCCTTCAAGAAGACTGACCCCAGACAACTCTGAACAAGTCTCTGATTGGAATTAATTACATTTGATGACTGTTTTCAACAAAGGCTGTAGGAATTATTCTCCTTTTTCCTGGAAAACCAATCCAATCTTGGGGTATGTGATATGAACCAGCCTTTTTGAACCATTACCCGATTTAAAAATTACAGGTTGCAATTTGGAGTTTCACTCATTTTAGATTTTTATTTCATTCATTATACTGCATTTTTGAAACGCATTTGCTTGCACTGCTGCTGGATTTTTGAAAGCTACGAATGTAACCTTTTGCAAATTTATGATTAAAAACACAACACATGAAAATCATAGAGTGCTGGACTCATTTTCCTGATGGCATCTGAATGATACACACTCTTCATTGAACTTATCCAGGAAGTGTACTTGGTTCTGAGATTTTTGGAGGTTTTGAACTTTGGAGGTTTTGAACACTTAGTTAGATTTTTAAACAGCATCCCCAAATGGCCAACTTGTCCTGGCCTAGGAAAATTACCAGGTCTTGTACCAATTGTAATCGTTAAATAGAGGAAGAGCAGCCATAATGCAGGATACCTTATGGTAAACTTTGGGGTCTCTGCTGCTTGACTCTAAGAGCTGTGAGGTGAAATAGGGGTGCGTCCTGCAAATTAAAGGTTGTTAGTGCCTGGCCGAATCTTTCTCGATCCCAGCCTAAGAGGGCCTGACCGTAGTATTGTTTGGGTAATATCAGAAGTCTAGGGGGGTCCAATTACCAGTTAGACGAGGGATGGAGGGGTGTTAAACCCTGAAACGAAAACACCTTGCAGCTCTCACAGTAATTATGCAAAACAAAGCATGCATAGATGACATGGGGTACCTCTTGTATATTGATGTCCATCGGTCTCCTCAGGCATGCAAACCTGGTCTTGAGCCGGCCAAATGCGCACTCTATCACCGTGCGCGCCCTGTACAAACAAAGTCCAAAGGATTGCTCCTGTGGGGTAGATCCATTTGAATATTCCTTCATGAGGTACGGTAACAATGGATAAGCAGGGTCTCCCAACAGAAAAATGGGAATGGGCTCCTCGTCCTCCATGATCTGCTTTTTAAGTGCAGGGATTTGTCCAGTTTTGAAGTACGTGTTGAGATTTGAGTTTGCAAAGACACGAGCATCATGGACGCTCCCGGGCCATGTACCTCACAACAACATCCATAAATCTGTACTGTATTTGTAATCACAGACAGCTTGCACATTCAGAGAAAATGTACCCTTCCTGTTTACAAAGTGTGGAGTTTAAAGACGGCTGTTTTATTTCTGTGTGTCCCGTCTATGACTCCTAAGCACTGTGGCATACCATGTGCTCAGTGCTTTAAGTGGAAAAAAATAAGTGCCGGTACCCTCCCTAATGTCATAATAATATGCATACCTGCAAACTCAGAAGGGATGAAAAAGGTGACAAACGTTGCGCCAACCCCCCCCCGAAAGATTTTGTAATTTTTTAACATGCTTCAGGTAAAAGTCATTTACTAACCTGATTTAATGAGAACATAAATAGGAAAGATTGTGTCAACCAAAAAATTAACAACCAACAACAGCAGCAAGTCAAATACAGCAGAACATTTTGCTAACAATGCGCTGCTCCGAGTCAACAGATGCATTTAAAAACTTAAGACTTATCTCTTCAGACAGGCTTTTGGTTAATTTTGTACATTGATTTTAGAGTTTGTTATGTTTTACCTTTTTGTATAGTACTTCTGTGATTTTATGATTTTATTTTTCCTTTTGTAAAGCACTATGTGACTCTCATGTCTGTGAAATGTGCTATATAAATAAAACTTACTTACTAACAGTAAAAACTCGTTTCTTAAATATGCTGGTGAAGATGTTTTGCCAGAAATTTTGAATAAAGTAGATGCCATTTCCTGCATTCTGGTGTATTTTAACAAGTTGTTAAACATCTATGTTTACCTACATGTAAACACTTGATTCAATAACTATTTTAGAGACATCTAACAAAATAAAGTCAGGTCCTGTGGACAGATTAAAAAATTGTTGAAATTATTATTGATCATGAATCAGGATATTTTAGAGACACCTCATTCAACTAGTTCATATAGACATCATCCTGTTTTTAAACTCACTCCTGTGGCTAAGATAATTAAATTAATGTGACACTTTATCACAGTGGCTTTAGGGGTGCAACTGACTTTTATTTTGTTAATTTTTATTTAGTCCACTGCATGTATAAAAATATTAACTTTACCCACACGTTGGAGGAGTTACTTCCGCCTCCCTCGCGCTGCAGAGTTTTTTTTTTTTTTTTACAGATTTCGCTGTCGTCTCCTCCCCCTGTCTATCCTGAGGTTGTGATTGGCCAAAATGACGCGCTCCACCAAAGATGTTTTATTGTCGACAGATGCATTGCTGTTTCTTGAAATCCAGTCGGGGGAAATGATGCATTCTAATCTGCCACGGATCTTTCAAGTGGAGAAGACAAAAATAAGTTCCGGAACGCACCTTACTATTAAAAAAAGTCCCGGTACTCTCAGGGTTAAATTTTAGAAGTGGCGGAACTGGGTTCCGGTGAGTTCCGGCCCACTTAAAGCACTGCATGTGCCTCATGAAACCCAGTTACCAATGCCTGGGCCTCTGGCTTGGTGAAAGGTAGCTTGACGTATTTTGGTCCGAGATGGGTGCAGATGGCATGGCAAACTCTCCTGACGATGGATCAATCAATCAATCAATCAATCAATCACCTTTATTTAACCAGGTAGAGCCCGTTGAGATCGAGATCTCTTTTACAAGGGTGACCTGGTCAAGTGGTCAGCAGTATGTCTGTTGATTGTGACAAACCGAATGCATTTGCTGTTTTACGGAGTCTGCCCTCATCACTTAAGTAGTACAGAGTACATGCTACCTTTGTTAGCACGTTGACGAGCGACCTCATGTTTGTTGTTTGGCCCTCGATGAAAGGACGAAGTTCTTCGGCTAAAGCTGTTAGGGATGCTTTGGACCAATGTTCCCTCTAATTTTTTATGTGTCTGGGCATACACACAAGCTCTCTGAGCACACCGAGGACCACTATGAGCAACATCAAGAGTGTGCACTATGGTCACACACCTGTTATAAATCTGGGATCATAGAAAGTTATATGGCTTATTATAAGAATCAGATTACAGCAGCAACTTCCATGAGTTTGCTTTTAATATAAGTGATTTGCCCCACTTAAAATGAAAAAAACAAACAAAAAAAAACAAAGAATCATTTCACAATGAATTGATCTTTATTCTTTATCTTGCAGCTCCCAGCTGAATGCATGCAGCTCAAAAACCTGTTTTGTTTAACTACAGACTTTATTATTTTATTTGAATTAGACAGTATTAACCCTTTAACTTTATTTATTCATGATCCTCAGAGGGAAAATCAACCTTCTTAATTAAACTGTCAGCCTCAAATAAATATATCTAATTTAAATTATTTTAATTTTAATGCTTGTAGGGTTTTTGTTTAAAATCTCTACATTATTATTTTTTTATTGACAAAATATTTATTTTACAGTAAGTTTTAAAAAAGTGTATTTTCCTCCATTGGTCCACCATCTGGCTCAACATCTGCAGAGCTCAGAACTGATGCTTGGTACTGGACCTGCTCCTCTGCAGACCTGGCCTCGGTCTGCTCTCCTTCTTCTTCTAATGATCTTCCTCTTCATCACCCTCTGACTCACTCCCGCACTCACTATCGTGCAGACCTCCATTAAACTTCTGCGTCTTTTTCTTATTTTTCCTGCAGATTTGGTGCTTGACAAATAACTTAGAGCCTCCTTCA
>JBBPBX010014129.1:33725-51366 GCA_038048925.1 Garcialebias charrua
TCAGCAAAAAAGCTCCACTCTGAAGGGTGGATTCAGAAACCATCGGATTCAAAGGGGGGGGCCAGTGGTGTCATGTAAACGATCGGCAGAACCGCAGAAAGAAAGGAGCGGTTTCACTCAAAATATGCGTTGTATAAACGGCCCCTAAAACGTATAATTTTAACCACACTGCCTCAAGTGTAACATTCTGATAGGTTATTTTACTCGTACGAGTCCCAATGTCTTAATTGATCATGCGAGACACGTTTACTGAGGTAAAAAGTCCCGTTTTTTCCCTCTGAATCTGAGAAGACATCTTTTTCTTAGTCATGCCTATTTAAGAGACTCTGAGACATCTTGTTCTTTAAGTCATGCATATTAAAGTCATGACTATCCTACGCCACTACGCAAAATTTCACTAAAACTGTGACTTTACTTGACACATGCAATGTGTCAAAGGAAAAGGGTAGCGTGCCCTCTGCGGGTCGGGGAGGAGGTCCTGCCCCAAGTGGAGGAGTTTAAGTATCTCGGGATCTTGTTCACGAATGAGGGAAAACTGGAGCGTGAGATCGATAGGCGGATAGGTGCAGCGTCCGCAGTGAAGCGGGCGCTGTACCGGTCTGTCGTGGTGAAGAGAGAGCTGAGTCAAAAGGCAAAGCTCTCAATTTACCGATCGATCTACGTTCCCACCCTCATCTATGGTCATGAGCTTTGGGTTATGACCGAAAGAACAAGATCTCGGATACAAGCGGCTGAAATGAGTTTTCTCCGCAGGGTGGCTGGACTCTCCCTTAGAGATAGGGTGAGAAGCTCAGTCATCCGGGAGGGACTCGGAGTAGAGCCGCTGCTTCTCCACATCGAGAGGAGCCAGTTGAGGTGGCTCGGGCATCTGGTTAGGATGCCTCCTGGACGCCTCCCTGGTGAGGTGTTCCGGGCATGTCCCACCGGGAGGAGACCCAGAGGAAGACCCAGGACGCGCTGGAGGGACTATGTTTCTCGGCTGGCCTGGGAACGCCTTGGGATTCCCCCGGAGGAGCTGCTCCAAGTGGCTGGGGAGAGGGAAGTCTGGGCCTCCCTACTTAGGCTGCTACCCCCGCGACCCGACCCCGGATAAGCGGAAGAAGATGGATGGATGGATGGATGGATGGATGCAATGTTTTAACAAAGGTGTTGCTGTTGACTGTCCATCTCCTGGAAAGGAATGTCATTAGAACTGTAGTGGACCAGACCGTGGTCTCTGATACACCTTCATCTCTTTGAACTATCCCAGTGACACCTTTTCACTGATACTTTCAGTAAAAAGACATTAACACTATTTTATTACATTTAGTTTAAATCAAAACACAATAAGTCACAAGAGAATCTCTTATTCCTTTATTTTGTGTTAATGAATAACCTTGTGTTAAGTACTGTAAGCATTATTGAATTCAATGTTTGATAGTCAAAGACTGTTTAATTTAAACTGTTTAATTCATGCTGAATAGCAAATATTTCAAAATGTTATTCATGAAGGATTTCTCCTCTCAAAACTTGCAAGTGAAGATAAAGTGACACTTTATCTCATTCAGTTAGCTTAAATTCAGGACATCACCAAACCAGAGACTTTTGTTTTTGTCCTATTTAATAATCAAGATGAATAATATCTGTTTTTGCTATTATCATTAATAGGTTCCATATGTGATGCTGTGATGACGTTTGTTTTAATCATAAAACAGTGTTGTTAATGAGTTAAGACAGTTTAAATCTGTTGTATCATAAATACTGGCGTCTAAAAAACTAATTCTTTAGATTTCTGACATGAACTAATCTCCTATGGTCCCGCCTACAACTCCCGCACAACACAAGTTCTGTGTTAAGAGAGGTGGAAAGAGAAGGTATGGAGACGCAGCTAATGTCGAACCGGTTAACACCATAGACTTAATATGCCTGTGGTTAACACAAACTCCTTTTTTATTTTATTTATCCAAAAAAAAAAAAAAAGTAAAATAAGTTCAACCAGGTCAGGATCGAACCTGGGTCGTTGGAGCGGAAAGCAGACGCGCTTTCCATTGTGCTACTGAGGCATGTGGCTTTTGCAGGTCTACTACCGTATTCGTCGGCGTATAAGTCGCACCGGAGTACAAGTCGCACCAACCTAATTATGCCCAATTAAATGGAAAAATCAACGTATAAGTCGCACCGGCCTATAAGTCGCACCGGCCTATAGGTCGCACCTCACGTGAACTGGTGTTTTGCCCAAAATGGACTGGCTGCCAAATTGTTTGGAAGGACTTTTGACAAGATTATCACATAAAAACTACAGTATTTTGTTTGATGTGTCTTAGTTAAACTTTTCATTAAAGCTGCAGTATGTAGCTTTTTTTATGAACATATTTCTTCACTCTGTCACTACCTCCTGACAGACTGATGTTAGCCAGGTAATCTCTGAAAAAAAAAAAATATATTGTCCCCTTGCTTCTCCAGGTGGTAAATAAGCATTTCTAAAAAGAAAAGGTGACCCGCCATTTTCCAGCCAATAAAAACAGAGTTTGTAACCAGCCAATAAAAACAGAGCTTGAATTTGAATCAGCCAATAAAAACAGAGCTTGAATTTGAAATTCAACAGACCACAAGGGGGCAGAGCCACATATGGCTCTGAGGGGGAGGGATCAGAATGCTTTGCCTGTTGAAAATATTTCTAACTGCTGCAGTTCTACAGAAACTGCATACTGAACCTTTAATAAATGAACATTATTTTGGACTGGCTGCCAAATTGTTTGGAAGGACTTTTGACAAGATTATCACATAAAAACTACAGTATTTTGTTTGATGTGTCTTAGTTGAACTTTTCATTAATAAATGAACATTATTTTGGACTGGCTGCCAAATTGTTTGGAAGGACTTTTGACAAGATTATCACATAAAAACTACAGTATTTTGTTTGATGTGTCTTAGTTGAACTTTTCATTAATAAATGAACATTATTTTGGACTGGCTGCCAAATTGTTTGGAAGGACTTTTGACAAGATTATCACATAAAAACTACAGTATTTTGTTTGATGTGTCTTAGTTGAACTTTTCATTAATAAATGAACATTATTTTGGACTGGCTGCCAAATTGTTTGGAAGGACTTTTGACAAGATTATCACATAAAAACTACAGTATTTTGTTTGATGTGTCTTAGTTGAACTTTTCATTAATAAATGAACATTATTTTGGACTGGCTGCCAAATTGTTTGGAAGGACTTTTGACAAGATTATCACATAAACAGTGGCGTAGTGGTAATGGCAGTCGTCCCCCGATCGGAAGGTTGGCGGTTCGAATCCCGGTTCCCCACACCATGTGTCGTTGTGTCCTTGGGCAAGACACTTAACCCCGAGTTGCTCCCGGTAGGACTGGAAAGCACCTTGCATGGTAGTCTGCCGCTACCGGTGTATGAATGTGTGTAGCATTCAATGTGTGTAGCGCTTTGAGATTTTCACTAATGAAAAGCGCGTTATAAATTGAATTCATTATTATTATTATTATTATTATAATATTTATATTCATTCATTCATTCAACCTTTATTTATACAGGCTAGCCTCGTTGAGTCACGGGGACTCATTTACAAGAGGGACCTGTCTCACTCACACCAAACAACCATCCACTCTCACACTCACACCTAGGGTCAATTTAGAGTCACCAATCAGCCTAACATGCATGTTTTTTGGTCTGTGGGAGGAAACCGGAGTACCCGGAGGAAACCCACGCATGCACGGGGAGAACATGCAAACTCCACCCAGAAAGGCCCCGGACCGGGATTTGAACCGGCAACCTTCTCGCTGAGAGGCAGCAGCTCTACCAGTTGTGCCACCGTGCTGCCTTTTGTTTGATGTGTCTTAGTTGAACTTTTCATTAATAAATGAACATAATTTTTGTATATTTTGTGTCTTTCATCATTTATCTTTAAAGATAAACACATAAAATATATTTTTATTAGCTGACATTACAGTAAAAAACGTGTCTCAGTTTAAAATGATGACAGAAACAGATACTGTATTTATTTTATGGTTTTTATTTATTTATTCAAAACCATTGAAGTCTTCATCTTCTGTGTCACTGCACCATTTTTGGACCAGGCAGATGTCAACAGTGTAGGTACTGTAAAGGGTTTCTTAGCGCCCATAGCGGCCGAAACTGGTACTGCACCATTTTTGGAGTTTTTGACCAAAGTCAAATTATGACCAAAATATTGGAAAAATCGACGTATAAGTCGCACCGGCCTATAAGTCGCAGGGCTTAGAAATGTAGGCAAAAAGGTGCGACTTATACGCCGGAGAATACGGTATATATTTAAAGGAACCGCCCCTCCTAAAATACTGGCTACGCGAATGCTACATCTATACATACGTATCACGTTTTTACTACATAGTATCATGTTTTTACTACATAGTATCACGTTATTACTATACGTATCACGTTATTACTACATAGTATCACGTTTTTACTAGTATCACGTTTTTACTACATATGTATCACGTTATTACTACATAGTATCACGTTTTTACTACATAGTATCACGTTTTTACTACATAATATCACGTTATTACTACATACGTATCACGTTATTACTACATAAGCTCCAATTTTTTTTTCATGGTTGACTGCAATACGCTTCTGTACATATGTGATGCTGTGATGCCGTTTGTTTTAATCATAAAACAGTGTTGTTAATGAGTTAAGACAGTTTAAATCTGTTGTATCATAAATATAGGGGGTCCTCGACTTAGGAGCACATCGACATACGAGGTTCCGGACTTACGAATATGCATCTCATTTAAAAAAAAGTTTTTTTATTTTTTATAAATGAATACATGTACAGTACTGTACAGTCACCAAGCACTTAGCCTATCCTAACAGTTTTTAAAGATGAAGGAGTGAGTTGAATTGTCTCCCTTTCACATAAAGTGAAAGTAGCTCCCTTTATGTGAATGGAGCCTGCTGGGGAGGAGGGAGACAATTCAACTGACTCCTTAACTGTGTTAGGATAGGCTAAGTGCTTGGTGACTGTACAGTACTGTACATTTATCAATTTATAATAAAAAAAATATAATTTTTTTTAATAAATAGATAAATGTACAGTACTGTACAGTCACCAAGCACTTAGCCTATCCTAACACAGTTTTTAAAGATGAAGGAGTGAGTTGAATTGTCTCCCTCCTCCCTGCAGGCTCCATTCCCATAAAGGGAGACAATTCAACTCACTTCTTCATCTTTAAAAAGTGTTAGGATAGGCTAAGTGCTTGGTGACTGTACATGTATTCATTTATAATAAATAAATAAAAAGTGTGATCCTACTTACAAATTTTCGACATACGAGCGGTACGGAACTCGCTCGTAAGTCGGGGACTACCTGTACTGGCATCTAAAAAACTAACTCTTTAGATTTCTGACATGAACTAATCTCCTGACACGCTTTGATGTCATCATATGCCTCTCCTGGCTCCACATGCCCAATCGGGAAGTTACGTTTTCTGGGTCAAGCCAGCTTCAAAAGAGCTCTGACTTCCTGTTTGGATGAGTCTGCTGAGGAACTCAAGCCATGAGGTTCCCCAAAGAGCTGAATGAACGCCAGTCACATGCTAAGAACGCGTCATTCAGTTAAAGATTTATAACATGCCAGTTATAAATCCAGTTCGAGCTGAAAACGCTCTATTTTAGTGAAATTCCTTCAAAGGAATCCTTTATCTTGAAAAGCCAACCGGAACTGAGGTCGCTACTTCGGTAGGTCGACGCAGATCTCATGGAAGCCGCTGGAAGGTGAACGAGCTGAAGCCTGAACAACATGAGCACGGATGGACGGTCTATGTACGTTGAGGCTAATCTACTTTACTGTAGCCGAGATGAAGAATCTTCGCTAGGTAAAGAGTCGTTGTTCCTCGCGGGTGAGAGTCTAGCTGAAGCCGACGAAGAGTGTGCTTTTTTCCTGGTTAAAACACATCAAGAAATTACCTCTCCTCATCCTCCATTTTCTTTCATGCTCCATTTTCTCTTCCCTGAAACTTTCTTATTTTAAGCCAGTAAACTTAAATGTCTGCAGATATGTTATTATGAGATCGATAACTTGTGTCCTGTGGTTCCTATGAAATTACGGACGCGTGTTCCATCTGTGCTGAAGTTAATTTTTTTTTCTTTTTTTTTCCATTTATAGATGGCCTCCCTTCACACCTTATAGCCATCCTCTCACTCCAATATGTATTTTTTTTATATATATATTATATTTTTTTATTATTTTTATATTTATTTTATTTTTTTTAATAGAGAGAAAGAAAGAAAAGAGAAAGTGAGACAACAAAACAACAATTATCCACAAAAAGAGCACAAGGCAAACACACCAAACCTCCGTCCACAATCCTGCAAAGCACATGACAGAACACAGCAACGAAACATACAAGCATAAAGACTGATAATATTCATGACCTTGCATTAGATTTCTATATATAAACATACCCATACCTACAAATATATATACAGTATACATACATATATATTTATATTCATTTATATACCCATCTACATATATCTACATATACAGGTAGTCCCCGATTTACGAGCGAGATCCGTCACAGCGAGGCGCTCGTAAACCGGAAATCTCGTAATTTGGAACGGCCGCCATTTCGCTCGTAAATCCGGAAATCCGCTCGTAAATTGGAACGGTTTTCGCTAGCGCACCTAAAAACACTCTATTTTCATCTAAAAACTACTTTTGAGTGCATAAAAATGATCGGAAACGTGTGTTTATATGCTTAACTTGCTAACTGAAGTGAAAAAACACATGAAAACTCAGTATTTTTTTCGTTTTTTCCAAAAATGTGCAGCTCGTAAGTCTGGAACCTCGCAGATCAGAGCGCTCGTAAATCGGGGACTACCTGTACATCCCTGCATCCATTTGTGTGTGGTTGTGAGCATGCATAAGTGAATAAGGTTCCTCCAATAGAACATTTAGTAGCGATTGTGAAGCATCAGAGATCCGTCCCCCCAAAGCCCGAGACAGACGAAAGGGCGATCAAAGCCCAAGACCCCAGGAAGGACCCCGAGCCCAGAGTCCCCAGGACCACCCGAACAGGACGAGCCACTCGTCCACTCCCCAGATCCGACCAAGGGGAAGAACCGGACGAACCCCACCAGGGACCACACACAATGACCCCCCGGGGTCAACAGCGACAAATACACAGGCCCCCGCCAGAGCCCGCTGCACCGATGTAGCCCCAGGGCCGGTCACCGATGCTCGGGCACCGGGGACGCCCACCCCTCAGGCCCAGACCCGACAGGACCAGAGGACCCGAGCCCCACCAGGCAGCCACCAGGCCGAGCCGACCAACGCCCAAGCGCCCAGCCCCAGATAGTGAGGGTCCCAAGCACGCCCGCAGGCAGAGGAACACCCACCAGGGGGCCACGTGGCAGGAGCGCGACACTAGGTAGCCTCAGAAGTATCAGAGAGGGGGCAGTCCAAGTCCCAGCCTGACACTTAAACATTCATACACAGACACACTCATTCAGACCCACCCTCATCCTCACCCTCAGTCATAGAAAGACAAACAATAACGACACGCTCCAGTCATAATCCCGAAGCACACTCTATACCCCCCAGGTCCAAGACATGTGCCTGCTCCCTACATGGGGCAGCCCACATCCAAACCCAGGAGGTAGGCCCATTCATTCTGGGGTGGAGAGTAGCAGACATCCAAGATCCGGCCCACCCCGCGCCCCGCCGGCAGGACAGGGCAGGACACTCGAGCCCAAGCAGCCCCAGGGGGAGCGCACTGCCAGTCCCGCCCACGGCAAACCCGCAGGCCCCGAACCCCCCCACACCCCAGCACAACCCCTGACGGCCCACCCCCAGAATGTCCGCCAGGCAACCAGGGGGGTAAGAGAAAAATAAATAAATAATATATATATATAAATAAATACATAAATAAATAAAATTGAAATTAACAAATCAAGACCCCGACACACACACCCCCGTCCCCAAATGTACTGTTGGTGAGTGTTGTTCTAAAGTGTACTTAAAAAGGAAAGAGAAGGAGCAAAGGCTGGCATTGTACCAGTTTCCCCTCCACTCCAACTCTAACCCAAGCCCTAATTGTCTAAATGCATAATGTTGAGTGAGCATAGGCATGGGGGTGAGATTGGTGTCATCCCGCCACCCATAGCCATAGTGCTCAATCCATTCCCTATATGTGACTTTTATGAAGAAGTTTGTGGGAGTGGTGGCGCAGAGGTTAAGAAGGTGCGCTTGTGATCGGAAGGTCGCCGGTTCAAGGCCTCGACAACATCAAAGATGTGGGTGGGGTACGTGAAATGGTCACACTTGTCTCCACCCTCATCTGCCCCACTCTGGGCCCTTGAGCAAGGCCCTTAACCCACACCATCTGCTCCCCCGGGAACCCTAGATATCAGCTCTCTGCTCCACACAGAGGGCTGTGGTTGCTCGGTGGTCTGTGGTTGCGTCAGGAAGGGCATCCGGCGTAAAAACTGCCAAATCTTCGTGCGACCAGTTCGCTGTGGCGACCCCTAACGCAGGGAAAAAAGCCGAAAGAAGAAAAAAAAAAAAAATGAGGATGTTTATGAAT
Organism: Garcialebias charrua; assembly: GCA_038048925.1. Classification (NCBI taxonomy): domain Eukaryota; kingdom Metazoa; phylum Chordata; class Actinopteri; order Cyprinodontiformes; family Rivulidae; genus Garcialebias; species Garcialebias charrua. Next base: position 42,299 of record JBBPBX010014129.1, read on the forward strand.
GAATGTCTAAAGTGTATATAAAATTGAGTCCCAGGTGTTCTGAACAACAGAGATGTAGAACCATTGCAGCACACCCGAGACTCAAATTCCCTACATGTATTAATTTAAGATGAAGAGGGCGGAGGTGCGTGTTGAGGGATGGGGAGAAAAATATCTGCAGGAACAGTGCTCCCACAGCGAGTCAGCTCCCCCGCTGACCCTGCGTACCCCCCCAGCTCGCCAAGGTCCACCCAAGGAGCGAGGAAAAAGAAACACCTCTCCGACCGCCAGGCCATTGAGCCAAGACCAGAGAGGGACACGGCCCCCCGAGGGCCGCCAACAGCAGAACCAACAGCCCACACCCACCAGGGCCGCCGTGACCCCTGCGAACCGCAGTCAGCCCGCCGTCCAAGAGGACACAAAATCCCACATGGACGACACGGCCAAGAGCGCCCGCCCAACCGCCGACAGAGCCAGGAAGCACCAAGAACAGGCCCCAACCAGGGCCCGCACACCGGCCAAGCATAGTCCAAGACCATCATCAAGGACATCCACTCAATCCCCACCCCAGAAGAAATACTACACCCACCCTTCATATTAACAACTTTCAGAACACATAACACATTAGACACCCAGGCTGGGTTTGCCCGCCCCCTCCCATTGGCCACCAGTCACGCCCCCAGACACCCACCCCCCAGCATATGAACCCCCAACCCACCAGCGAGCCGAGGGCCCCCGGCCAGAGCCGGGCACCAGAGCGCCAGTCAGCCCATGCCCGGCGACCCGCCCACCAGAGCCCACGATCCCCGATCCCCACCAGGCCCAAGCCCGGGGACGACACGTCCCCAGAGTCCCAAGCCCCCGGCACCCGCCCCGAAACCACCCCAGCACAGCCGGGTCACCGACCGGCGACCCATGACTGCCGCCACCGACCACCCGAGGGCCCGCATGCCGCCCCTAGCAGATATCCCCCAGAACCCCCCCGGTCCTCCCCAGGTCGAAGACAGGGTCCTCCCCGCCCAAGCAGCCCCAACCCCCCGGTGCCCCAAACCCCAACCCCCCTCCAGCCCCAATGCCCCACAAGGCCACATCCCAGACCCCCCACCCTCACTACGTAACGGAACCGATCAAAGAGTGCCAAATAGATTGATCCAATGTGTCGGCAGATGCTGTTTCAAGACTAATATGATCTAACAGAAGATTTTTATACTGATTAATGCTAAGATTATTTTTATTTTTCCAATTTACGAGTATGAAGTTAATTAAATATCTTGTGATGTAATTAAATGATTTGTTAATTAAATGATTCAGTTCATAAATTGATGTTTCATGTCTTTACATCTCACTGTCAGGATGGTGGGCCATTCCTCAGGTGTTTTGGGTTTTGGGTAATTACTGGACTGCTGCATTCTCAGGTGTTTTGGGTTTTGGGTAATGACGGTGCATATATTAGTTTGTGTGGGTGTGGGTTTGAGTGTCGGGTCATTCGTCGATCTACCTGGTGTGTCGTGTCCATGCTTGTGCCACAACCTAATTCTAAGAGTCGTGAGTACTGCCCTGTCTTAGTTGTTTATGAGTTTGTGTTCACAACATATTAAATGATTTATTAATTTTCAACTCGTGCCTCCGAGTGTTCTGCCTGTCTGCATCTCCGGGTTCACCAACACCGCACCAGATCGTGACAGAAATGACCCGACCATAACCGGAACCCCCCGCAGACAGATGATCCAAGGCACTCGTGAGCAGAAAATGACGGCTACAGCTCAGAAGGAAGCAGCCGCCATTCGAGTCAGCGGGTTTCAGACAGAACCTGGTTGGAGTTACAGATCCGGACCGGAAATCCTGCCTTCTCCCCTTTTACTGGAGGAGCGAGCGCGGAGGAAACGCGGAGGCGACCACTCCGAAATGTTTTTTTTCTGCCCTCCTTCGCCTGCATTGGCTTTGTGGTCCGTTTCTGAGGACGACTCGGAACCCGAAGAGTTCTGGTCCGGTCCAGCTCCAGCACCGCGTCGCCGCAGGAGGAAGCGGCGACCGAAGACATTGAACGTTTCCGGGTTTCTGCCCGCCCCGCCTACTGCCCCACTTCCCACGCTGTCAGCAGCGCCGAGGAGGATTTTGTTGGGGGAGGGGTGCCTGGCCCCATGCCCTGTGACGTCTCCGGGGAGACGTTCGCTGAAGGGGGGGTATGTGGTCCCAGTTCACACGTCTGCAGGACACAGAGATGGATCCTGCACGACACGCAGCTGAGGACCCAAGGAAGCCTCCTCCAGCAAAACCTTCACGGAAGGAGAAGTGTGTGAGCTCCCACTCTGAGGACGAACGCACAGAGCACTCATCAACCCCAGGGGTCGCTGTTGTACAGATGCAGGAGGCCACTCTCGTTATCCAGCAGATTGAGAGACTGCTTCAGGCTGCCCTCAGTAGTGTGGACCCACAACATAAAATCAGGTCTTTTTCCCTTGCAGAAGAAATAATCATTGCCAATTCCTGTTTGCTACCAGATCCAGGTCGCACACAAATACTGACTTGGGTTAAGACTTTGAGGGATGAGTCCATGCTGTTGTTCGCCGCCCTGTCTACACCAGCAGAGGGTGCTGCCCTGTCTACACCAGCAGAGGGTGCTGCCCTGTCTACACCAGCAGAGGGTGCTGCCCTGTCTACACCAGCAGAGGGTGCTGCCCTGTCTACACCAGCAGAGGGTGCTGCCCTGTCTACACCAGCAGAGGGTGCTGCCCTGTCTACACCAGCAGAGGGTGCTGCCCTGTCTACACCAGCAGAGGGTGCTGCCCTGTCTACACCAGCAGAGGGTGCTGCCCTGTCTACACCAGCAGAGGGTGCTGCCCTGTCTACACCAGCAGAGGGTGCTGCCCTGTCTACACCAGCAGAGGGTGCTGCCCTGTCTACACCAGCAGAGGGTGCTGCCCTGTCTACACCAGCAGAGGGCGCTGCCCTGTCTACACCAGCGCCCAGACAGAGACCAGTGCCAGCGCCTAGACGAGGACCTGCCTCAGGCGTTCCAGAGTCAGCGACTTCAGGCGTTCCAGAGTCAGCAGGTTGTCTAGAACCTGTAGTGGGACCATGGTCTTCTGAGATTGCTGTTACTGCAGTCACCGCTGAGGACCCTGAAGGGATCTCGCCGCTCGACGACGACGAGGGTCCTGACGACGAGGGTCCTGACGACGAGGGTCCTGAAGACGTCTCGCCACTCGACGAGGGTCCTCACAAAGAGGGTCCCGACAACGAGGGTCCCGACGACGAGGGTCTCAACGACGAGGGTCTCGAGGGTCCTGACGACGGGTGTCCCGACGACGAGGGTCTCGCCGACGAGGATCTCGAGGGTCCTGACGACGAGGGTCCCCACGAAGCAGACGTCTCGCCGTTCGAGGGTCTCGAGGGTCCTGACGATGGGGGTCTTGACGACGAGGGTCCTGACGACGAGGGTCCCCACGAAGCAGACGTCTCGTCGTTCGAAGTCGACGAGGGTCCCCACGAAGCAGACGTCTCGCCGTTCGAAGTCGACGAGGGTCCCCACGAAGCAGACGTCTCGCCGTTCGAAGTCGACGAGGGTCCCCACGAAGCAGACGTCTCGCCGTTCAAAATCGACGAGGGTCCCCACGAAGCAGACGTCTCGCCGTTCGACGTCGACGAGGGTCCCCACGACGAGGGTCTCGATGACGAGGGTCTCGACAACGCAGACGATGTCTCGCCGCTCGACGTCCCTACGCTTGGGGTTGTCTCGGTGGTCGATGACGATCGTGGTTCTGCCATCGACGACTCGGGACCGGCCGACCAAGTCCTTGCTGTCGGGGTCTTCGTTCCGACCGACGATGGTGGTGTTCCGTCCGATGATGGTGTTCCGGCCGACGATGATGGGTTTCCGGCCAACGATGATGGTGTTCAGGCCGATGATGATGGTGTTTCGACCGACGACGGCAGTGTTCCGGTCGACGGGGGACGTTTGCCGGCCTACTCTGAACGTGTCCTGGCGTCGACGTCTTGGTTCCTGCCGTTGCCGTCCTTGGGGTCGCGGTGACTGCCGGTGATGACCGGCCTCCTGGACGTCCTCCGGACCTGGCTGGTGGTGATGGGCGGCCTCTTGGACGTCCTCCGGAGGTGGCGCTGCAGAATGGACGACCTCCCCGTCGCCCGCCCGACGTGACGCAGCACGATGGCGGTCTCCTAGACGTCCTCCGGTTCTGGCGGGTGGTGATGGGCGGCCTCCTGGACGTCCTCCTGAACTAGCTTATGGTGCCTGTTGCCTCCCTCCGCCCGCCCTTGTTCTTTTGGGGGGTTTCTTTGGGACGCCATGGGGCGTCTGTGGGGTGGGGGTACTGTCAGGATGGTGGGCCATTCCTCAGGTGTTTTGGGTTTTGGGTAATTACTGGACTGCTGCATTCTCAGGTGTTTTGGGTTTTGGGTAATGACGGTGCATATATTAGTTTGTGTGGGTGTGGGTTTGAGTGTCGGGTCATTCGTCGATCTACCTGGTGTGTCGTGTCCATGCTTGTGCCACAACCTAATTCTAAGAGTCGTGAGTACTGCCCTGTCTTAGTTGTTTATGAGTTTGTGTTCACAACATATTAAATGATTTATTAATTTTCAACTCGTGCCTCCGAGTGTTCTGCCTGTCTGCATCTCCGGGTTCACCAACACCGCACCAGATCGTGACACTCACCTCCAAGGCACAGAATTATAGGTATTAATCTAAAAAGAGAGAACCCGTGAATATTGATGTTTGTGTCAGATAAACTCTACTCAATCTTTTATCTGGAATATTGCACAGTCAGCAAAACTGACTAATGCATTATATCCCTACAGAACATATAAAAGCTCTTTCTTTGTTCCATCGTCCCATGGGAGCAAGTCAGAGAAAAGTACTCCTTTTCGATAAGGGAAGATATCAAATGTAGCAAGTTCGGATGTTTAGAACTCCGAGGTCAGTTGAACAAAACGATCTGTCCGTTTCATGATTCAAGATTCAAGTTCCTTTATTATCCCCGAGGGGCAATTAGATTTGCAGTCAATAGGTGTGCACAGATTCATAAAGATCCAAACACGTCCATCGAATTTAGTCATTTAAAACTTTAGATTTGAGCGATTTGGCTTTAGTTCTTGAAGAAGTCATTCATGAAGCGAACAGCAGATGTCAGCAAAGCCATCGTGATTCCTCTTACAGTGCTCTGTAAGAGGAATCACAATGGCTTTGCTGACATCTGCTGTTCGCTTTTTGAATGTGAAACCTCTCCTGAAAAAAAAGGCAGCACGGACAAAAGAAACCATGCTGTTTGATTTTTGATCACTCAAAATAACTTCTTCTTCACGAACTGGAGCCAAATCGCTAAAATCTAAAGTTTTAAATGGCTAAATTCGACGGACGTGTTTGGATCTTTCTCCATTGTATTAAATGTGCCGTTGGAGAAGAGCTCTGTGTCTGACGTCACAATCACGTGACCGGAAAAACCCGAATTTACCGTGTAACAAAACGGCGCTAATTTTAAACTATTTTGGAGAGGAATTTTCATTAATTTCACATTGTTTTAGCAAAAACGATCAGAGGTCAATCTTAATATATATATATGTTGTGCCATTTTATGGAAAGTTAAAAGATGATGTCAGTGGAGCTTTAAAATAACAAAGTTGTAGGAGGCGGTGAAGAGACGACACAGGAGACGGGATGTAGATCTTCACTTTTAATCAACTCCTACTCAACTGGCGGGAAACACCCAACACCGCCTTATATATCCAATACCACATCCGGTCCTCCGGCTTTTCACAATAAAACATCCTGTAATGCCTTCGGTCCACTGGGTGTGAGTAGAGCCCCCTAGTGGTCCACCACACACTTCCCCCCAGAACACCCAGTAAGGTCCATCACTAGTCCCGCATTTTAGGTTTGATCAAACGACCAGAACGGCTGAACCTGGGCCCTGCAGAACCAGTCTGATGAAGCGGAGGGCTACGAGGAGGGTCTACAGAAGATTCGGGCTCCAATGGACGTTGAGAGTCTCTGGAAGAAGGATCGCAGTCCGTTGGCAATGTGGATGGAGGTCTGCCCCTGCGAGGAGCCTGGGCCGTAACAACCTGATCATCTGACACAACATGAGCTGGTTTAAGCCTATCGATACAGACAGTCTCAGTACGACCCCCTAAATCTAAAAGGAAGTGTTTCGGACCTGGTTGAAGAACCCGAAACGGTCCATCATACAAAGGCTGTAGTGGTGTCCTGTGTGCATTGTGTTTGACAAAAACAAATTTAGAGGACTCCAGACTCTTAGGGACAAACGACTGCGGTAAACAATGGTGTACCGGGCCGGGGACACGAAAAGGGGCCTCCTGAGGTGAAAAATGTGGCAACGGTGGGGCGCATTGTGGTGAGGGTACCTCAGGTAAAAACTCACCGGGGACGCGCACAGGCTGACCGTAAACCAGTTCAGCCGGGGAAGAGCTCAGGTCTTCTTTGGTTGCGGTACGTAACCCCAACAAAACCCAGGGAAGACGGTCAATCCAGTTGTCACCGGTCAATGCAGCGCGAAGTGCGGCTTTCAATGACCTGTGAAACCGTTCACACAAACCATTAGCTTGGGGGTTGTAAGCGGTGGTCCTGTGAACGTTAGTCCCCAGACCCTTGGCCATGGTAGACCAAAGTTCAGAAACAAACTGCGGGCCCCTGTCCGATGTAATGTCTGAAGGGGGGCCAAAACGCGCCACCCAGGTAGACAAAAATGCCCGGGCCACCACTGCAGATGTTGTGGATGTCAGAGGAACCACCTCAGGCCACCTGGTGGTCCGGTCTATTATAGTCAGCAGATGAGTAAAACCCTGTGATGGAGGCAGAGGGCCCACCAGGTCTACGTGCACATGATCAAACCGCCGACCTGGGATGGAGAAGGGTTCCAAAGGTGCTTTGGTGTGTCTGTTAACCTTAGCACGCTGGCATGGGACACACGCTGCTGCCCACTCCTTAACCGCTTTACGCAGACCGGGCCAAACAAACTTTGCACTGACCAGTTTCACCGAGGCTCTAACACCGGGGTGAGACAGGGAATGTAAGGAGTCAAAAACGCGGCGTCGCCATGAAACTGGAACCAGGGGGCGGGGCCTGCCAGTAGAAACATCACAGAGCAGGAGAGGCCCTCCGTCATTCACCTGCCGTTCCTCCAACTCGAGGCCTGTGGGCCCGGACTGGAGCTCGAGTATTTCTGCGTCGCCACGTTGGTCCGCAGCCATAGCAGAAAAATCGATGCCAACGTATACGGGAGAGATCAGCACCCGAGAGAGACAGTCAGCCACCACGTTGGATTTTCCAGCCACATGCTGAATGTCTGTAGTAAATTCAGACACCGCTGCGAGGTGGCGTTGCTGGCGAGCAGACCAGGGGTCAGAAATTTTTGACATCGCAAACACCAAGGGTTTGTGGTCAACATATGCAGTGAACCGGCGGCCCTCCAGGAAAAACCTGAAATGGCGTGTGGCCAGGTAAAGCGCCAGCAACTCTCTGTCAAAAACACTGTATTTCAGCTCATTGTCCCGCAGCGTACGGCTGAAAAATGCAAGCGGCTGCCAAACCCCGGAAACCTGCTGTTCTAACACAGCCCCCACCGCAACATCAGATGCGTCGGTTGTTAAAGCTATTTGCGCCGCTGGGGATGGATGGGCCAAAAGGGCAGCAGTGGCCAGTGCAGCTTTAGCATCACCAAATGCCTGTAGGCGTTCTGGTGTCCAGTCAACACTGTCGTTGGGCTTTTTCTTTTTCAGCGCTCCATAGAGCGGTCGCAGCAGTTGTGCTGCCCTGGGGAGGAAACGGTTATAGAAGTTAACCATTCCCAAAAATTCTTGTAGCGCTTTAACAGACTGGGGCTGTGGGAAATCAGACACCGCCTGCACTTTGTTTGGTAATGGGACAGCACCACTTGCAGAAATGCGGTGGCCCAAAAAGTCAATGACTGGCAGTCCAAACTGGCATTTCGCTGTATTTACAATCAGGCCATGTGCTGCCAGGCGCTGAAAAACCTCACGGAGGTGGGACATGTGCTGCTCAGCCGAGCTGCTAGCCACCAGGACGTCATCCAGGTACACAAATACGAAGGACAGACCCCTTAGGACTGAATCCATCAACCGCTGAAATGTTTGTGCTGCACCTTTAAGACCAAAAGGCATGCGCAAAAACTCAAACAGGCCGAAAGGCGTGATAACAGCGGTCTTAGGGACATCCTCCACATGCACAGGAACCTGGTGGTACCCCCGTACTAAATCTACTTTAGAAAAAATGGAGGTCCCAGCCAGGTGCACTGAAAAATCCTGGATGTGGGGGATGGGATAACGATCGTTCTCTGTGATGTTATTAAGGCGGCGGAAATCCCCACATGGTCGCCATTTGCCGTCTGCCTTGGGCACCATGTGGAGGGGGGAGGCCCACGGACTGTTTGAGCGCTGCACGATGCCTAAACGCTCCATGTTAGCAAACTCTTCCTGTGCTATTGCTAGCTTAGTAGCATCGAGGCGGCGTGCACGTGCGAACACCGGGGGGCCCGTTGTGGGAATATAATGTTCGACCCCATGTTTTGTGTTTGTGTTTGCAAAATCAGGAACAGTCAGCGAGGGGAATTCAGACAATAAACGCTGAAACACATTACCCGAAGCTAAAAAGTTAGCATGCATTAAAGGCCCAGCTCCTCGCGTCTCACAAGGCAGTGACGAAAAAGACACAGCGTCGATCAAACGTCTGTTAGCTAAATCAACAAGGAGCCCGTGAGCACAAAGAAAATCAGCCCCTAAAATAGGGACTGAGCTAGCAGCTACCACAAAGTTCCACTGGAAGTCCCGTTCATGGAAACGAACAGTCACCAACCTTTCGCCAAACGTCTTGATGGGATAGCCGTTAGCCGCGGTTAGCTGCGGCCCGCAGCCTTCTGCCAACCTGTCGGAGCCAGTCGGGGGAACGAGGCTCTTCTGCGAGCCGGAGTCCACCAGGAACCGCCTCCCCGACCTCGAGTCTTCGATGAAAAGCAGCCTTTCCTTGTCGCCAACGGCCGCGACTGCTAGCGGGCGCTGGCGTTCTCGTTTCCCTGCGGCTTGAAACTGCACGGTGG
>JBBPBX010014130.1:0-21784 GCA_038048925.1 Garcialebias charrua
CAACGTGACAGCATTTTTCAAGTTACACCAAAAAAAAAAGAGGCGATCTTTCAGGAAATGAATCTGTATGGAAAGCAGTTAACACACCAAACAAACGGGCAAGGCAGGCTCCGCCTTATGCCCAGTGCCCACGTGTACGTCACATGAAGTTTTGCATAAATTCTCAGATTTCTAGGGGCGTGTCCCAGAGAAAAAATTACCATAAATTGGAATACAATTTTAATATATTTATAATTTATTTTGCAAAAACGAACAGAGCTGAATGATATAAGATATATATATGTTGTGACAAATATGCAAATTTCCAACATCATGTCACAATACCTTTAAAGGTGGGGTACTGTATGTAACATTGTAATGTAGTCTGTAACTTTTCAAACAATATATTTTTAACATATTTCTTCACTCTGTCACTATCTACTGACAGACTGATGTTAGACAAAGTAATCTCTGAAAAAAACTATAGTCCCCTTGCTTCTCTATCAGCATTTATAAAAACACTGAAAACACAAGAGTGACCCGGACACTGACCAGCCAATAAAAACAGAGTTGTTTGTCACGCCCCAACCCACGCCCCCGCCTGTCCCAGCCTCAGCGCCGCGGCTCGTTCTCATTCAAAGGATTGCAAAGCGATGCAGGACTGTTTTTTATGTGACACAAATGTATTAAATATCCCTTCTTTATCCCAGAGCTGGACTTTTATTTAGTTTTTTTGCCAAAAGTCAAGTGATCGCTTCATCCTTCACTGACAGGAATGAGGAAATGGATTTGTCACGACTCACGAGCGAATTAAATCATGTCCAAATTGGCTGGTGATGCTCTGCTGATTACAGGGTCTTTTTGTGTTGTTGGACGAGTGATTCATGGTTTTATTATATTTTTTAAACAGTTATATTATCATATAAACACAGAACTTTGCAGCGCAGAGACAGGACATGTACTGGGGGTGGAGCATTCCAGACATTCCAGACCAGCGCTGACAGACATGATGAAATCACGAGCGAATTAAATCATGTCCAACGTTGCTTCCTGAACCTCTGATGATTTCTGCTGGATTTTGTGTTGTAGGACTAGCGCTCCATTAGCCTGGCCCTCGCCATTCCTACGCAGCTCCGCTCAATTCTCATTTCCCTTCACTGCTGGGTCTGGGACTTGTCCCATAGACAAGGATATCTCCGGTAGATTTTTGACCGGACCAATCAGAGAACAGAAGGCGGAGTTTTGAACGACGTCGACTGACGTCGTCATTCAAAATGGCTGCCGCCACGAAGGAATTTTCAATAAAACAAGGTAAAAAACTATTATTTCTCTGCTGATAAAAAATGTATTTCTTAGCTGACGTTATATCAGAAGTGTTCCTGAGCAATCAGAGAGCAGAAGGCGGAGTTTTGAACGACGTCGACTGACGTCGTCATTCAAAATGGCTGCCGCCACGAAGGAATTTTCAATAAAACAAGGTAAACTATTATTTCTCTGCTGATAAAAAATATATTTCTTAGCTGACGTTATATCAGAAGTGTTCCTGAGCTTAACAGTTCCTAAATCAATTCACGAAATGGTCAAATCTGCTGGATTTAAATAGTTTCGGTTTGACATTTTCCAAACAGCCTCGGGTGCGCTACGAAAATAAATGATAAAAAATCGAATTTTATCTCAAATGTTTCATCTAGGCCAACAGTCAGTAAATTAGAGACATATAATTACACACTGGTAGCAGAAAAAATATCCACCGAGTGGTTTCTGAGCTTTTTATCTGAATAGCCTGGACCTCGCCAGGCTAAACTAACAAAACTCCGCCTTCTGTTCTCTGATTGGTCCATTCAAAAATCTAACGGAGAAATCGCTGTCTATGGGAGAGATGCCAGACCCTAGTACAAAGCGAAGTGAAGGACATGGGTCTGGTATCAACCAGGCTAGCGCTCCATGGTTTTATTTTATTTTATTAGAAGGTTTTATTAACATAAACACAGAATATCGCAGCGGCTCTGAGCAGACAGCAGCAGGGGGCGGAGCAGATCCCAAGTTCAGCAGAGCACGGACTGTGGCATTCTGCTCCCTCCCCTCAGAGCCATATATGGCTCTGAGGGGAGGGAGCAGAATGCTTTTCTGCGCTGAAAATATTTCTAAGTCCAGAGTGTTCAAAAAATCGCAGACCATACCTTTAAAGCAATCGAAGGGTTATTATTCATCCAATACAGTTATTAGACACTCGATCAATGGAAAAGTGATTTAGACACGGCTTATGTCATCAAAAGTAGCTAAGTGATGTTAGCTTCATGTGGCTTCTTTGTTCTTGGGCTAAGCTAACTGTGAGGCCCGATTGCGTCTGAGATCTATCATTTTAAGACAGTAAATCATCTAAAACTCTCATTAATAAACCCTCCATGAATAAAAAAACATACTGATGTTACTTGATCGCGCAGACATAATTTAAAAATACATAAATAGCAACGTGTGTTTGCCCCATGATGTTATGTCGGCTAATTTTTTTTTAGCATCGCACATGAAGAATCCTCCGTGATAATTGGCTTTATACACTCACAGTATATAAAGTAAAACAACATGAGCTCACGTTAAATATATAGTTTATCATCTAAAAAACTACACCTCCGATTATGTTTACACAAAGACTTACTCTTTTCCTGGACAGTTTTACGACGGTGGCTTCCCTGCGTTGTTTTGACGTGGTAGCTCCTGTGGCACTTTCTTCTAAAATAGTAGGAATAGCATCCAGTTTTAAAAGTCTTCTATATCTTACTGGTAATCCTAAAGATTCTTTTATACCAGGTGTTTCCTGAAAACAATTGGCAGTAAAATGATCGCTGCAGACATACGACTCTTTAGTTGGAACCCATCGGTCCCTTGTTCTCTGCACTTGTCTTGTCCATTCTTGGCGAAGTTTGTCATCTTTTAAAAATTTGTGAAGGCTCACTTGTTCACTGCTGATATTAGAACACCCAAATATGCTACAACGTGACAGCATTTTTCAAGTTACACAAAAAAACGAGGCGATCTTTCAGAAAAATAATCTGTATGGAAAGCAGTTAACACCAAACAAACGGGCAAGGCTCTGCCTTATGCCCAAAGGTACGTCACAATGACGTTTTGCGGAAATGCACAGATTTTTAGGGGCGTGTCCCAGAGAAAAAAATTACCATGAATTGGAATAAAATTTTAATATATTTATAATTTATTTAGCAAAAACGAACAGAGCTGAATGATATAAGATATATATGTTGTGACAAATATGCAAATTTCCAACATCATGACATGTCACAATCCCTTTAATAGCAACATAAAAGGGGCAGGAATACGGGCTCACACTGTAGCATGCAGCACGTCAGCCGAGTGATTGCGCAATCCTGGTGAAGTAGAGCAGCCGGTGCCTCTGCTTCTCTGCGCACGTCTGCACGTCTCATCTCAGTATTTGAACGCTAAATAAGAAAAATCTGTGATTTTGAATAAAAAATAACTTAAAACTGGTTTAGTTTTTAGTAAAATAAGTTTATAGTACAAATCAAAGGATAAATACAATAATTACATTTATTTGTTTTCAATTTACATTTTTTTCTTTCCATGATGACAGGTGAGGCATGGCCTCACTTGCCTCCCCTGACCGCACATCACTGATGGAAACAATATCAAACCCATGGTGTATTCACTTAAGTTAGGTGTAAGTTTTGAATAAGTTACCAGCACACCAATATATGACTGCAAAAGTTAATAAACGCTGATGCCAGACCATTTTGTACAAGCACAAACTTTTCTGCTGTGTCGACGTGTTGCTGATAATCAGTGGTAGAGAAAGTACTCAAACACTGTACTTAAGTAAAAGTACAAATAAACAGACAAAAATATATACCGTAGTAGAAGTACCATATTAATGTTTTTACTTAAAGGTTCAGTATGCAGTTTCTGTAGAACTGCAGCACTTAGAAATATTTTCAACAGGCAAAGCATTCTGATCCCTCCCCCTCAGAGCCATATATGGCTCTGCCCCCTTGTGGTCTGTTAAATTTCAAATTCAAGCTCTGTTTTTATTGGCTGATTCAAATTCAAGCTCTGTTTTTATTGGCTGGTTACAAACTCTGTTTTTATTGGCTGGAAAATGGTGGGTCACCTTTTCTTTTTAGAAATGCTTATTTACCACCTGGAGAAGCAAGGGGACAATATATATATATATTTTTTTCAGAGATTACCTGGCTAACATCAGTCTGTCAGGAGGTAGTGACAGAGTGAAGAAATATGTTCATTAAAAAAGCTACATACTGAAGCTTTAAGTAAAAGTAAATAAGTACTTACTTTTAAAAGTACTTAAAGTATTAAAGTAAAAGTACTTGCCAAATGTATTACCTAATGCAATGGTCTACCATATCATTAAGTGTGCTACCGTATGTATATTTTCTTTAATACTTAGTGTTGTGTCATTTTAATGAACAATGCTGCAGATAATGCATGTTTTTATTGTGTTTGCTCTGTGACACCGTTCACACTTGGACTTGTGATTCTGTACATCAGAATTTCAGGTTAAACAATAATATTCTTCAACCAACAGTACAAAATGACTAACACTTTCTAATTTTCTAACTAATACAATACACATTACGTTATTTCACATATATTTTTTTAACATATTTGTTTTGATCATTTTTTTAAATGTAAACATTGACTTGGCATTTTTAACTACATTCTCCAAGCCATTCCATAATCTAATTCCCTGAATTGAGGTAGAACGTCCCTTCAAACTGGTTCTGAATTGTGGTTTTACAAACAACTCTGTTCCCTTAAGATTATAACAACTTTGTCTTTTAACAAAGTGCATTTGGATATTTAAAGGTAATGCATTATTTTGAGCTCTATACATAACTGATAAAATATTATAGTCTACCAAATCATGGAACTTCAGTAATTTTAGTTGATAAAATAATGTACTTGATGGATGACGGTAATGCTTTCTAGTGATAATTCTTACAGCTCTTTTCTGTAATACAAAAATAGGCTTTGTGATTGTTTTACACGCTTTCCCCCAAACATCAATACAATAGATTAAGTGTGGAACAATGATTGTGTTATACAACAAATACAGAGCTTTATCATTCAATAGGTCTCTGACTTTGTACAGTACTGCAATCGATTTAGCTATTTTTATTCTTACAGAATGTATGTGTTGTTTCCATGTCAGTTTGTCATCAATGATAACACCCAAAAACTTCACCTCACTCACTCTACAAATCTCAACATCCTCAATTTTGAGTGGAACATCAACAGTTTTCTTTTTATTACCGAATATCATGTAATTAGTTTTCTCTAGATTTAATGATAATTTATTTATTTTAAACCAAGTTTGTATCTTGACAAATTCTGTCTTTATCAATTCTAACATTTGTTCTATATCTTCACCTGAACAGAAAAAAGTGGTATCATCAGGACAAAGAATACACATTTAAGGAGTCCTGACACATTTACCAAGTCATTCACATATAAAATAAAAAGCTTTGGTCCAAGTACAGAGCCTTGGGGAACTCCACATGTGATATTACAGAGGTCAGATCTTACATCATTTATTTGTACAAATTGTTTCCTATTTTTTAAGTAGCTAGATACCCACTGTAATGCTGGTCCTCTAATACCATATTTGTTCAGTTTTTCAAGGAGAATGGTGTGATCAATAGTATCGAATGCTTTTTTTAAATCAACAAAGATACTGATACAATGTTGTTTTTGATCGACAGCAGTAGTTATTTGTTCCATTAATTCCATGAGAGCCATTGATGTAGAGTTTTTTTATCTAAACCCATACTGACTGTTGCTTAGAATATTTTGTTTATCTATAAATTGGTCTAGTCTGTTTACAAATAGTTTTTCAAGAATTTTTGAAAACTGTGGTAACAAGGATATAGGTCTATAATTGTTGAATACACATTTATCACCATTTTTAAAAAGAGGAACGACCTTAGCTACTTTCATATTATCTGGAAAAATTCCTGTTGAAAATGATAAGTTACATATGTATGTGAACGGCTCAATAACATGGCTCATTATGTCCTTTACAAACATCATATCCATGTCCACCCAGTCTTTCGATCTCTTGTCTGTAAGATGTTTTACTACATTCATTATTTCCTCTTTGTTAGTTCCATTTAGGAAAATACTATTTGCACAACCTGTAATTGAGTGGATCATATTTTTATCTACTTTTGGTATCTTAGCTGCAAGGCTTGATCCAACATTCACGAAATATTGATTAAATCCATTTACAATTTCATTTTCATCATGAACTTCATCGTTGTCTTTTACAAAATATTTTGAAATACCAGTTTTTGCTTTATGATTCTTCAGTACACCATTCATTACTCGCCATGTTGCTTTCATATCACCATTAGTTTTATCTAATAATTTACTATAATATTCTTTCTTATGTTTCCTTATAATCCCTACTAATTTATTTTTATACTTTTTATATTTTTCTTCTGCGCTCTGACTTCGCAATTTCAAGAAACATGAATACAAATAATTCTTTTTTTTACATGCATTTCTTAACCCTTTTGTCATCCATGGTTGATCATTCGTATTTCTCTTTGTGTAATTTGTTTGCACACAATTCTTTTCATACAGGGTTTCCAAGATATTCATAAACTCATCATATGCCCTGTTCGCATCATCAACATACACATCATTCCAGTCTTGTTTATCCAGATCCTCTTTCAATTTTTCCAAAACTTTTTTTGATGTGTTTATGATCTTTTTCTTCGTTGTGACTGCTTTTGTGATATTTTGATCATTTTTAAAGATTGTGAAAACTGGCAAATGATCACTTAAGTCGGTCGTTAAGATACCACCAATCACATCCCCATTTGTTATATTTGTGAAAATATTATCAATTATTGTGGCACTATGAGTTGTAATTCTTGTTGGCTTTGATATCAATGGATACATATTTAACCCTAGGATGCATGAATGACCAATACCTACATTCTTCCATGAGTGGGGTCAAAAATGACCCCAATTAGAATCAATGTGTTTTTGCAATGAATTTAAATGATGTCTTTAATTTTGGTCAAAGGTGATTATATTTATTATATTTGGGTCAACAAAAGACTGATTTTACATTTAACATGCTTATTCATAACTTTTTATAACATTTTTTTCACACGAAATAACATAAAAAATCTTCAAAAATTATTGCTAGAATGTCCATCTGTCTGAACGACAAAAAAGAGAATGAACATACGACCAGAACACTGTACACTCACATGTGCCCACACAAACATCTTTTCTCTATTCACTGTGTGCAGTTGTCACAAACTTTTTGCTTTTGGCTATGACCATTGCACACTGTAGTACTGCATTTCCTGCACCAATTGGTGGCTTTGCGGTCTTTGTTTCTTGGACACATCTGGCACCTCTTTCTCTTCTGTTGGCCCTCTGTGCCTCTCTCCTGTTACTTGTTTGCTGGTGAAGATTCTCAGTGTGTTACTTGTTTGCAACTTTTGTCACTCCACATCTTCCAATTGCTTCAGTGATGTTGGTTGGTAGGTTCAGGGTACCTTGGGTTGTGTAGAAGACTCCCAAAGAGCACACGCATTGATACATTTCAGTTCTTCTCACTTTGTGCAAGAATGGTCACTCCAATGAAGGCCATGAGCTCTTCTTTGCTTAGATTTTCAACTCTTTCCCTCTGCTTGTTACGACTCTTCTTCCCTCCATGTTTGTTCATGTCAACATCTCTTCTAATATACTATCCATCCATCCATTATCTTTTACCCGCTTCTTTCGTTTTTGGGTCACAGGGGTCGCCGGTGCCCAATCCAGCAATCACTGTGCAAGGGGCAGTGTACACACTGGACGGGTCGCAAATCCATCACAGGGCCACATAGAGACAAACCACCATTCATTCTCTCACTCACACCTAGGGACAATTTTAGAGTTACCAATCAGCCTATCATGCATGTTTTTGGTCTGTGGGAGGAAACCAGAGTACATGGAGGAAACCCACGCATGCACGGAGAGAACATGCAAACTCCACCCAGAAAGGCCCACAGATTTGAACCAGGGACCTGCTCACTGAGAGGCAGCAGCTCTACCAGTTGCACCACCGTGCTGCTCTTCTAATATACTATCAGTGATAAACAGCTTTCATGCATCTATTGAGAGATGGTGCTAAACCCAGGTGCAGGCCCTGACCGACTTCTCAGTAAATTGTGGCTTGGTGTTAAAAGAGGCATACAGATTTTTAAAATAATTTATATATAATATAATAATATATAATAGGTTACCTAACGGGTTTGCATTTGTTACAAGGAATTATGAATACAGTGAGTCTCTACACAACAAATGCAGTAATATCAGCTGGCTTACTAAACTAGTGTAATGTTAGCTAGCTTAAGTACTAACATTATGTTGTAGTTAGCTAGAGTGTCTACTTTGTTGACCAACATGATATTCTATCACAGTAAAGTCATGGAGTTGGTAAATGCAGATAATACATGTACTTTGTATGCTGCTGTGTCAAACTGACCTCCTTGTGGTGAGACTGCATGTCTCAGATGTGTAAATGAGACAGAAAATGTATCTTGACAGTCACAGTTGGTAAGAATCAAAGGTTCCCAAAGCAAACCCTTGAGATTCTATAGGAAATGCTTGGGGTCATTTTTGACCCCACTCATGAAAAACTGGGGTAGTGACACAAAAACTGCAATTTCTGAAAATGTATAAAAACATTTTAAAAAATTAAAATGGCTTGAGGTTACAAACATGTTTTATGAGGAATACCTGGAATATGGAAGAGTAAAAACTTTTAATTTCAGAGTTATTGAAGAATAACAACCCTCGGGGTCATTTTTGACCCCACTTATGCATCTAAGGGTTAAACTGTACATTGAGTTTATAAATGTGCTTATGTTATTTGAATCTGTTTTATTTCCCATATCAATGTTAAAGTCTCCACACAAAAAAATATTTTTATTAAAACTCTTCTCCATTAGTTCCAAGATTTTATCAGTGAATATTTCTATATTTGCTCCTGGTGATCTATATACACAACTTATTATTATGTTTTTATCGTTTTTGTTTATAATTTCTATTGTTATCATTTCCATAATATTATCAACTATTATTGACATTTCATTATTTAATTTACATTTTATTTCATTATTGACAAATAGTGCGACACCACCACCTCTTTTATTATTTCTGTTCATATGATATAATTCATACCCCTCGATGTGAATATTACTTGTGTTATCATCATTAAGCCATGTCTCTGACAGCGCTATTATCGTAAAAGTTCTATTTAATTGTTTTAAGTAATCTGTTATTTTGGATATGTTTGCATTTATACTTCTGCTATTAAAGTGAATAATGGAGAGAACTCCATTTGATATATTGATGTCATTAAACTGGTCTTCATTATAATATTCGCTATCTTTTATTACAGGAAAAAAATTGCATCAATCACATTTTCAACATTATATATTTTAGGTTCTGAGTCTTCGTATGTTGTCATGTTCTAATGCAAGGGTCATCAACCTTTTTGAAACTGAGAGCTACTTCGTGGGTACGGAGTCATACAAAGGGCACCAGTTTGATAAACTCTTCGGAAATAACAAAGCCTAAATTGAAAAAAAATTATAAAAAACATATTTTTAAGAACATATTTTTAAGATAGACATTTTAAAATATATATAAATACAAAAAAAGAATAACAACTGAATAAAATGAACTTTTAAATGCAGCTTAGTACTGTAGTGAGTTGTGCTATTTTTAGAACAGTTCCGGGGGCACCTCAAATGGTCCTTGGGGGCACCCGGGTGCCCGCGGGCACCACGTTGGTGACCCTTGTGTGTGTATTTGTTCATTTCACTGTACCATTTTGATTGTGAGTTGTTTTATTGATTTGTAATTTTTCATCTCTTGAATTCATCCAGATCCGTCAGCTCTTTTATCATTTTAGGCTGAGACCCTTCCTTTGCTTTGATAAAGACGTATCCATTTCTAGTCCATGTTGATGCTATTTTTTTTCTTTGTTTTTTAACCACCTTGCTTCTTTTGCAATTTTTCCATTTTTCTTGGTAAGATGTTCATTTATGTAAACGTCTGATCCCTTCAGATTTCTTCTATTTTGCATAACATAGTTTTTAGTATTCCTGCTAATGAACTTAACGACCACTGACGGTTTGAATCTTGGTGAATTACTGGGCAGGGTGTGACAGAATGAAATGTCCTCATAGTTTATTTCCATGTTCATGTCCTGTAAGAAATTAACTACAAGTTCCTCCAGAGTCTCTTGTTCTTCCTGAGATTCATACTCATTTGGATCATTGTTATTAGGAGCTCTTTGATGTGTCCGACACATGCTAACATCAAGTCCTGAGATGACCACGTTGTCTTGCTTTGTAAATTGTTCTAAATCCTCTATTTTTTGTTCTAAATCAGCAATTCTCTTGTCTTTGTTAGTTACCAGTTCTTTCAGTTCTCTTATTTCTTTAACCAGACCGGCCTGGGAATCCATCTTTGCTGTTAAACTTTCTATTTGTCCACTCATAAAGTTGAGTGATTCTCTAAAGTCTTGCATATCTGAGTTGTTTCCCTCCGAGTCTGGTGACTTTTGTCCTCTATTTTTCCTATTTACAGAGACTGGTGACTTTGGTCCTTTACCTCTCGTCATACTTACAGAGTTTGTGATCTAGTGGTAGCAGGTCTTTGGTTTATTCACTGAACCACGTGGCCATTCCACGAGGCTCACAGGCCTAAAGATGATTGGTGTGGCCCAGCAGTGCAGCACCCAGATCAGGAGTTATTAGATCAGAACTCACGGTTTCAGCAGCCTGCAGCAATCAGATCCACCATCCGAAGAGGTCCGCTCACTAGATCAGACGCAGTCCAGCCAGCACCGCACTCAGCTCCAGTGGCTCAAGGCCCAGCTCCGACCCCCACCAGAACCGATGCAGCCCAGTTAGCACAGCACGTAGCTCCAGGCCCAGCTCCGATCCCCACCAGAACCGATGCAGCCTAGTTAGCACAACACGTAGCTCCAGGCCCAGCTCCGACCCCCACCAGAACCGATGCAGCCCAGTTAGCACAGCACGTAGCTCCAGGTCCAGCTCCGGCGGTCCCCCGGCTCTCCCACGGCGATCCGTCCAGCTCGAAACTCTCGGCCGCGGTCCTCCGGTTCTCCCACGACTCTCCAGGCGGCGTTCACGCTCGGCCCACTCGCGGTGCCTGGCCCCGGCTCTCTCACGGCTCCCAGCCCAGCTCGAACTCCAGGCCGCGGTCCTCCGGCTCTCCTACGGCGCTCCAGGCGGCGTACACGGCGCTCGGCTCACTCGTGGTGCCCGGCCCAGCTTAAAGTTCCAGGCGGCGTACACGACGCTTGGCCCACCACCGCGCTACCACTGTAGCGTGTTTTGTTGTGTTCTTTCACTGCAACAAAGCACCCCAGCGTGCCGGCCCGCTTTTCTTCGTAATAACCAGCGTATTCTCCGGTTTATTTGTTTACGAAGCCTGCAACTACAGCACCCGGTTACGGTGAGCTAGCTCGGTTAGCTTTGATTAGCCCGGTTTGTAGCTACGCTAGGCTAACTCTCGGCAAAAACTCACGGACACGTTGGCTTGTAGATTCATAATTCTGGATCGCAAGTTCCAGTCCAATTTCCGCAGCTTTTTCAACGCTCCTCTCTGTACATCTCTGCACATCCAGCGCAAAAAAAAACTCTCCAAATACTCCTTTTGGAGGTAGTACTGGCAGGAGCCCGACTAAAGACGTCCACTCCGCTCAGCCGCCATCTTGCCTCCAAGATGAAGTTAGTTAGGAAGTTAGTTTAGTATCTTGTATTTTAAACTTGTCCACGTTTTTAACCAGGAAAATATAAACAAATTAATTTGATTTTAAATTTAATTCAATTCAATTTATTCCTATATCTCCAAGTCACAACAGAAGTCGTCTCAGGGACTGAACATAAACATTCATATATAAAATAATAATTTAACAGAAAAATTCCTATATAAAATAATAATTTAACATTATTTATCTGAGGAGCAGACTACTTTGAGTTTAACTCCATCACAGAACTCTCGTCTTGAACAAGCATGAAGGCAACAGTGGAAAGGAAAAACTCCCTTGTGAGGAAGAAACCTTTAGCAGAACCAGACTCAGGACAAGCGTCATCTGCTTCAACCAGCTGGGTTTGGTAGGAACAGATACACAATGGCAGGTCAAGAATCACATGTCAAGATAGAAATAGTATCAAATGAAAACTATTCAATTTTAACAATTAATTTCAGAAATGAGGTCAATTTGTTCTCTGGTACAGTGGTCCCCAACCACCGGGCTGTGGACCGGTACCCGGCCGTGGGTCAATCTGTACTGGGCCGCACAGAAAATAAAATGAACTTTTCTTTTGAAAAATCCCCAGATTCTCTCCACCAGGTCTGTCAATGACTCACTCTTGACGCAGGTCAACATACACAAGCGGTAAGTTTCAGTTTCTGTTAGACGCAGGTGCAGACTGGTTCTACATCGCCCGTTCTGTGGAGTCATTCAGCTGTGTGGTCCAGAGCAGACTGGAGGAGGCGTGCGGCCATGTCTGCACATTTGAAGGATTACTCTGCATATTTTTCAACCCGCCTGACAAAGAGTGACTGTAAAACTATATTAACTAAATAAAACTACAATTTTAAACAAAGCTTCATAATATCACATGAGAGCACATTTTGTCTTGAACTTTTTTGAATTCACATCAGAGCTGTTCCTTTGCATTTCTGCTTCTGCTCTTAAAAACAAAAAAATCTCTGTCCCTAAAAGTTCAAAGTCATGGGCAATTTTATTAAAAACACAAATATAAAGTTTTGCACTATGCATAAGTTCCAGCACTTTTGTGAACTGATGCAAGGAGGATGATGAGGCACAGCTGACCCCGGTGTGGGATATACTCATTAAATGAGAAATGATCCTGCACTTAATACACTTATAAATAAAACATAAAGTGATTAAAAGTACATTTGAAATACAGGTAGGAATGCACCGATCCACATTTAAAAAAAACTTCCGATCCGATCCCAATTCAGTTTCAATATCATCATCATCATTGATTTTAAATGAGGCTGTAATAATCTCCTCTCAAGTAAAATGTGTACACCATAGATATCATATATAGAACACTAGATACCCCATGGACTGCTCTCGCCTATTGGAGACGACGAGATTTCAGGCGGACATCTTGGGGATGTCCACCGCTCCACTCAGCCTTATATATTTGACAGGCACAATAAAGTATCAGCGCATTTAATCAATCATAACACGCTGAATAGTAATCCCATTGTCACATGTTTACATTTTAGGCATACAGCTATTAAAACTGCATGTATAGGAACATATAGTTTAGCATATTTAAATAATTTTGGTAGAATACAATACTTTAATGTATGACATGTTTAGCAAGATACAACCAAAGATGCAATTTATTCACACACACATTATGTATACATATTCAGATACTGTAATAATACATATATATATTCAGATAAGCATATATATAACTATATAAATATACACTGTATATAACTATACATATACTGTATATAACTATATATATATATATAAATATATAATATATATATATAATATATATAATAAATATATATAAATATAGAACCACTAGACTGAGAAACAGCTTCTACCCTGAGGCTGTCAGACTCATGAATAAATAAATAATAAGAATAAACACTGCAAAATGTCACATCATACTGATACTGATCTGTTTCTTGTTGCTGCGTTCATCTGTGACCATCTGCTCATGTTCGTGCTGCTGTTTATAATGATGTTTTTCTACTACATTAGGGCTTAGTGTATTACTAGCTGATGTGATGTCTCTCTTAGTTAATCCTAGATGTTATTATTGTATTTCTCTTGCATTTGTTGTTGGATGTAACTGGGACCCTGTGTACATAATCTCGTTTTCAACACATGTACTACATGCGGTGCAAATGACAATAAATTCTCTCTGACTCTGACTCTGACTCTGAAAGGGCCAGATATGTTGCACCTCGTTCCCTTCCTTCAGGGAACATGAGTTATGGTGCATAACTTTCAGTTCCCTTTCAGTCTGGTCTCTCGATGCAACATACTTGCTATGGGAACGTAATCCATTCACGCCCTTGAAATGCTCAGTAAAATGCATGCTAGAGTGAATGTCTGCCTTTGACCAGCAGGCATCTCAAACCTACTTTCTACTGTGTGTTAGAAAGGACAGCCTGAGTGACGTCACACTCATATAGTGCCAGTCCTATCCCTCGTCGACTCCTCCCAGGCAGGCAGCCATGTCCAAAGTGGTTCAAGACAAGAAAGTTCATGCTCAATAGTCCAGGTATCAAATCCGATCGGTCTCTGACTAACAAAGCACTCTGGAGTGAGGGTGAAACGTTTCTACTAAAAAGAAACTGTCCAGATGAACTGATTGAGAATGATCGGATTTGATACCTGGACTATTGAGCATGAACTTTCTTGTCTTGAACCACTTTGGACATGGCTACATGCCTGGGAGGAGTCGACGAGGGATAGGACAGCCTCCAGAAACCATCTTGGCTACAGCAAACTGGTTGGTCCACTTAAGTTGTTTACTTGGTGGGGTAACATCAGTGTGCTGGGACTCTCTGACTGACGAAGCCCTCTGGAGTGAGGGTGAAACGTTTCCACTAAAAATAAACTGTCCAGATGAACTGATTGAGAATGATCGGATTTGATACCTGGACTATTGAGCATGAACTTTCTTGTCTTGAACCACTTTGGACATGGCTGCATGCCTGGGAGGAGTCGACGAGGGATAGGACAGCCTCCAGAAACCATCTTGGCTACAGCAAACTGGTTGGTCCACTTAAGTTGTTTACTTGGTGGGGTAACATCAGTGTGCTGGGACTCTCTGACTGACGAAGCCCTCTGGAGTGAGGGTGAAACGTTTCTACTAAAAATAAACTGTCCAGATGAACTGTCTGAGAATGATCGGATTTGATACCTGGACTAATGAGCATGAACTTTCTTGTCTTGAATAACAAATCTATCTTAACCTCGCTCAGTGGCTCGAATGGAGGGTCACAGAGAGCCCCCAAGACCAGGCCAAGATCCCAACCAGGGGTTAGAATCCTGCTGGGTGGTTTAGTCCGAAGCACACCTTTCATAAATCTTATTATGATTGGATGCGCTCCAGGTGTCCTGTGTCCCCAGCCTTCGTGACTGGCTGAAATAGCTGATAGGAAAACTTTAATCGTTGAGTAAGAACTACCTTTTTCCAGTAAGTCCTGAAGGAAGGTCAGGAGCTGAGCTAAGTCGCATGCATAAGAAATAATATTTCTTTCTGAGCACCAGGCTTCAAAAATACGCCACTTCTGTGCGTATAGAGACTATGTTGATACAGCACGGGCGTTTTGTATGGTTTTTACCACATTTTCCGGCAGGCCTGACGCCATCAGCTTGTTCTTTTCTGCCAACAAGCTGAAATTTTTGACAGTTCCTGGCCTAAGCGGCAGGACTGCTCCTTCTGGTGACATAGTTTGTCCCTGAAGAAGAGCAGTTGGTGCATCCAGTTCTCCTCCAAGGGCCCTGGAGGCTGTGAACACCTGGGCGTCAACCAAGTTGGGAAGAGGGCTTCCTTGCTGATGTGCTACCAGGCTGCTCTGCTCGAAGGTAATCGAAGGCAGATGCAACCTGTCATCCGTTTTGGGTAGAGTTGAAGCAGAAAGTTTATTTTTCCACTCCAAGTTTGGGGTCATGAGACTAGGAGACTGCAAGTTCTGTAAACGAGTAGGGATGTGGCCGATCCGATCCAGTATCGGTATCGGTATCTGATACCAGCATAAAGCAAGCATCGGATATCGGAACCAACCTGCCAAAATTTCCGATACTTTCTAGATGTCAGAGAGTAGTATACTGAACCATGCTCTATGACTTCTGTTTTAACATTGTGTGAGATAAACCCAAAGAAGACTCTCTTTAGTCTCACTACAATAATTCACAAACTAATGGCAAAAACGAGGCCGGTCTCTACCACAGACGTCCTTCTGACTCATGGTGCCCAGATCACTAGTCTAAAATACTGCTAAACATTATGGGAAATCAACACAGTCCCCATTTTTTAGTTTTATTTTTGATTTTGGCACTATATGAGTTGTAATGTTTGTTGAATTTGATCAAGGGATACAGATTTAAACTATAATTGAACAGTAATATACCGCTAAGCATTCTGGGAAATACAGTTTTTTAGTTTTGTTTATGACTGTAGCACTGAATTGTAAAATTCTAGTTGGTTTTGATCAACAGATACAGATTTAAACTATGCATTGAATTTATAAATGTAAATTCAATGTACAGTATTGTTTAAAACTGTATCTGTTGATCAAATTCAACAAGAATTTTACAACTCAGTGCTACAGTCAAAAACGAAACTAAAAAACTGGATTTTCCAGAATGCTTAGCAGTATTTTAGTTTTCAAAACTCAAATACTGCTAAGCATTATGGGAAAGACAACAAAATCCACTGCCTTGTTTGTTAAGGAGAGTGTCTGTGTTGTCTTTCCCATCATGCTTAGCGTTTTTTTAGTATTTCCAACTGAACCATGAGTAATAAGGACGTGTGTGGTGAAGACCTGCCTGGCTGCCTCCTGTTTGCTGTTAAAGTTTGTGAGCTTCCTGTGGTAAATGGAGCTTATTTATATAGTGCTTTCCAGCCTTCTGTGAGGAGCCCCAAAGCCAGTGTTGCCAGATCGGACGGTTTACTGACAATTGGGTGGTTTTCATTCAGATTTTACTGGGGACTCTGGGAATATTTTTGTCGGATTGTTGCGTTTTGCCACATATTGTTAAATTACCTTGGCTTGTACTGATGTGCGTTCGTGTTCAAACAGTAAATGTACTGTAACCATATATTGACTGGGCGGGTTTTTGTGTGATATGTAGGTTTTTAACCAATTTTGGGCTGGAAAACCTTGACTATCTGGCAACACTGCCCAAAGCACTTTACAATACCAGCCATCCACCCATTCATTCAAACATTCATACACCGGTAGTGGTAGCCTGCCTTAAAAGGCAACATCCAGACCTATCGGGAGCAACCGGGTTTAAGTGTCTTGCCCAGGGACACAACGACACATGGTGGACAGACACGGGATTCGAACCTCCAACCTTCCGATCAGGGGACAACTGCCATTACCACTACACCACGGCCGCCCGTGTAAGGGCGTGGTAAGGCTTAGAGAGTCTTAATTGGATGTCTCACACCATGTTGAAATAAATATTCTTAGTTCAAAAGCTTCATTATACAGATTTGTATACTTGAACGGTATCGGATCGGGAAAGTATCGGTATCGGTTGATACTTAGTTGTTGAGTATCGGGATCGGATGTGAGAAATGTGGATTGATGCATCCCTATAAACAAGCAGACCTCCTGACTCCAATCCATTTTTTGGAATGGTCTAGTTTACTGGTCCTTGGCTTTAACAGATCGTTGGAACCAGGTAAACCGACCGTGGTTTGTGTTTCACCTGTTGGAAGAATTTTGTTTGAAAGCACAGCTGGATCAGCACAGAGAGGAGGGTCACGTGCTGTCTGATTACTGCTTGGACATTGCGTGTCCCTCATTAATAATAAAGGGGCAGCTGCAACGTGAGAACGTGGAGATGCTCCTTTTAGTTTGGCAGACTTTAGATTATTTGGTGATAGAGAGCCCAGTCCCCTTCGAAAAACAGGAAGGGAGATCTGATTCGGCTCTGATTTGTTTATGTGCACAGTAGCTTGAACACAATTGCTACTGTGAAGGTGTGAAGCTTGTGGCTGCCTGTGGGCATCTGATGCGGCCCCCCCTTCATTAGATTCTGTCGGCATGCCTCCCTGAGGCGCGGACATGTCACATGTTCATCTGGTTAGTGTATTGGCTGCCCCGTCATTCACAATGGAGCGGGTGCTTGAGCATGTGACCCTCCTCACCTGTCTCCATGAGGGGTGTGAGGGGGGTGCTTGCAGACGCCTCTGTTTCTGGTTACTGCAGACGAATCAGAGGCACCCTGTTGGGGTTTATTGATTAGGCTAATACCCCATGGGCTGTGAGGGAGGGGGCGGTGGGAATGGCCCCCTCCCTTTATGATGGCTGGCAGGCCAGAGGGACCTGTTCTGCTGAAGCTATTTGTGTGGTTTTTTTAGTGTTTTTTTTTTGTCAATAAAACAATAAATAATAAACAATAAAACAGAGAGGGGCTGTTTTATGAGCTTTATTCGTGCTTATGTGCAACGACGTACATGATTCTCCATCCATCCATCCATCCATTTTCGTCCGCTTATCCGGGGTCGGGTCGCGGGGGTAGCAGCCTAAGTAAGGTAGTAGGCAGCCTAAGTAGTACATGATTCTATGTCACTCATAGCAGAGAGAGCATGATTTGGGCATGCAATAGATTTACCAGCTTTTTGTACCGTGTTACAAATAAAGTCTGGACATGAAGGGATCCTTCCCAGTACAACGTGGACGGGTGATCGTGTAATGTGGGAACGTGGACCTGGTTCATCAGGCACGTTTCTGTCTGGTGTCCCGGTTTGCCGAGGAGGCCCTATGTTTGGCCGCCTGGCGGGGGAAAAACCTGTTTTTGCTCCATGCATGCTCGGTGCGAGGTTGGCCCAGCAGGGGTCTCTGCCGGGGCTCCTCCTCGTATGCTGGCCGCTTCTGCGGTGGGGCACGCATTGCCGAGTGGTGTCGAGACTGCGCAGGTCTGCTTCCAGTAGACTCCCTTGGGGGGACAAAGCTTTTCCGGGGAATGCCCACCCGGAGAGCTTTGGCCTGTTTGCGCCTTTGGTCCAGCTTGGTCTGAATTCGCTCCAAAGCTTTCCCAAATAATCCCGTCGGCTCTATCGGGTGGTGGAGAAAAGGCACCTTTTGTCCTTCAGGAAGATCTGTTAAAGTCATCCACAGGTGGCAAATCGCAATGAACACTTCCGCCATGCCCCTACCTTGAGCAACAGCAGCTGTCCCTATCATACGGAGCACAAAGTCTGTTGCCCTGTGGGCTTTGTCCAGTAAGTCAGCGGCAGCTTGCTTGTCCGTCATTACTTGTCCGTCATGCCTTGCAAGGCAGGCTACCACTACCGGTGTATGAATGTCTGAATGAATGGGTGGATGGCTGGTATTGTAAAGCGCTTTGGGGCTCCTCACAGGGGGCTAGAAAGCGCTATATAAATAAGCTCCATTTACCATTTACTTGCAGTTGCTGTAGCTTTTCCGCTAGGTAAGCCTGCATCAACGCGGACACATTCATGGCGCGTGCCGCGAGTCCCTGAGCTTTGTAGCACTTCTCGAGTAGAGACGCTGAAGCTCGACAAGCCTTGCTAGGGAGAGTTGGTTTTGTCCCGGATGACTTAGGAGCCAGGTGAGACGCTGGTGTTTCTCAATCTGAGGCACGTTAGCTAGAGGGGAAGGAGCATAGGGGCTCTTGGTTGAGTCCAGGTGCGAGTTAGTTCTGTGAGGAAGTCCGGGAACATGGGCATCCTTTGCCTTGTGGCGGCCTGCTGTTTTGAATAAAAAATTGTTTCCTGCCAGCCTCGTGACCTGTTGGCGAGGTGGAGGCTCTGGCCATGGGATGTGCAGCGCGTCCGCTGCTCTGTGGCACAGGTCGAACAGAACAGGGATGGAAAAGTCGATTTCTGGGAGCACAGGTACCGGGGTCTGGGAGAGATCTTCTCCCTGATCCTCCAGTTCCACGTCCGCTTCCTCCGCTGAAAATTCGCCCGAGGCTGAAATCGAGATCTCGTCCTCGTTCAACATGCCTTCGGTGTTGAACTCGACTGTTAGGTACACCATAGGAGCCAGCACGTCAGGGCTGTCACCCCATTCGACTCATGTGCTGCCATGTAGAGCCATGTTCTCGAGCTCCAGTGTAGGATTGAGAGGCTCCGTGATGTCCGCGTCCGCTGGTATTACTGAGGTACCCATGGCTATGGCGACTAGGTCAACCTGGTGCCGCAGCACCGCATCCAGCATCAGGCTGCAGTGGGCAAAAGTCGGGCTCATCCAGTGCTGTTTTTGCATGAAGCATTCCCAAGCAGACTGGACAGGCCTCATGGGTGTCCGTCGCCGCGAGGGAGAAACCGCATCCGTTAGGACAGGCGCGCAAAGTTGGGCTCGCCGTCCCGCTGGTTTTCCTTGGAAGTCTTGCCTTTCGCTTTCCTTTCTCCGGAGACATGTCCGAGATGAGGTGAGCGAGTCTTTCCAGAATCTTTTTTCATTTTCCTTGAAATTTCTCCTCCGTCGCATTGTTTTCGCTGGCTAGCTCGCTAGGAGTTAGAGAAGTAGATTTTTTCTTGTGGCGTAGTTAGTGCTGTCGAGTGAAGCAATCTGTAGAGAGAGGAGAAGAAAATACTTTGGGGTTAAGAGAAAATGTGCCGGACTAGCTTTCGCTAGTCCAGCAATACGCAGGAATAATTCTCTGTGCGCTCTGTGCAGGGAGCAAGCTCACCTCAAGTTGAGTGATGAAGCAACAGAGAAGTCCCGCGAAGAGGTAGTTCAGGTTTAGCGAGGTGAAGGGCAAAAAGAGAAAGATGGAGGGACGTCAACCGCTTAAGTACCCAGAGGGCGGGGCCTCTGGTGTGGCGGTGACGCCATAGCCGTAAAGGCGTGAGTATATTCCTTCAGGTTATCGTGCGGGGGCGCAATTCCCATAGCAAGTATGTTGCACCGAGAGACCAGACTGAAAAGGAACCATTCCATAGTTTGAAGCCAACGTGTGGAGAAGTTTCATAAGACACAGACATGCATCATGGATTGGAAATGTCGGCAGGTTGGATTGGAAAAACCTGTTACGTAAATTATACTGTATCGGAGGCCGATATCGATACAGGATCGGATCGGCCTCATCCCTAAATACAGGTGCTGGTCATAAAATTAGAATATATTGTGAAAAAGTTGATTTATTTCAGTAATTCCATTCAAAAAGTGAAACTTGTTCATTTGTTACACAGACTGATATATTTCAAATGTTTGTTTCTTTTAATGTTGATGTTTATAACTGATAACAGACAAATCAGTGACCTCAGTTCGTCCTGAAGTGAACGCCCCCTGCACAGCTGCAGCGGTTTTGCATTACAAACACTTTGCAGTCATTTCAATAATGAATTTAAATCTTCTGTTTCATGTTAATCTACTGTAATAAACCTTTGTAAAATACACCAGAATGCAGGAAATGGCTTCTTGTTTATCCAAAACTTCTCTGGGGTAGGACCTTCAGACCCCACCCCCCTCCCCCGGTACGTGAAAATATAGTCTGATATTAACCGGTCCGTGGCACAAAAAAAGTTGGGTACCACTGCTCTAGCAGTCTAAGTCTATAGCAGCAGAACAAGCCAACACTAACTATAGGATTTATGAAAAAGTAAAGTGTTAATCCCAGTCTTCAAACTGGACAATGTGTCAGCCTCATGGACACAAACTGGAAGTTGGTTCCACAAGAGAGGAGCCTGACAACTGAAACATCTTCCTCCCATTCTGCTGCTGGAAACTCTAGGAACCACAAGTAAACCTGCAGTCTGAGAGTGAAGTGCTCTGTTAGTAAAATATGGATTTTCACATTTTAAATATGGATTATTTAAGGTAAGAAAAGACTGGATTTGTGAGGGATTTTCTTGAACCACAAAATAACATCCATCCATCCATCCATCCATCCATCCATCCATCCATCCATCCATCCATCCATCATCCATCCATCCATCCATCATCCATCCATCCATCATCCATCCATCCATCATCCATTCATCCATCC
>JBBPBX010014130.1:21923-34224 GCA_038048925.1 Garcialebias charrua
CATCCATCCATCCATCATCCATCCATCCATCCATCATCCATTCATCCATCCATCCATCCATCATCCATCCATCCATCATCCATCCATCCATCCATCTATCCATCATCCATCCATCCATTCATCCATCCATCCATCCATCCATCCATTCATCCATCCATTATCTTTACCCACTTCTTCATTTTTTGGTTCACTGGTGCCCATATCCAGCTATCACTGTATGAGAGGTGGCGAACACCATGGACAGACCCTCAGTCCATCACAGGGACACATACAGACAAACGAGACAAACAATCATTCTCTCTCTCTCTCTCTCTCACCTAGGAACAATTTAGCGTTACTGTACCAGTCAGTCTAACATGCATGTTTTTGGTCTATGGGAGAAAACTGGAGTACCCAATAAATAAATAAAACGATGCAGCACAGCAACAACATGCAAACTCCACCCAGAAAGGTCCCACGGCAGGGATTTTAAGCGGGTCAACCTGCTCTCTGAGAGTTGGCGGCTCTCTGTGCCACCATGCTGCCTGATACAAGGTTCATTTTTAATATTTTCTGTGATAACCAGTAATAAAAATTTGTCTTTTGGCTGCTCCGTTCTTCAGGGGTCACCACAACAAGCAAAATTGCATGAAAGATTTGGCAATTTGTTTTACACTGAATGCCCTTCCTGACATAACTTGCGCTCGAACCCCCAACCTCAGGATTTCTGAACATGGCATTGACCACTGAGTTAGCCCTTCTGTGATATTCAGTAATAAGCTAAATGTGAAATATTATTGTCCTTGCTGTATTATCTATGCAGATGATGTGACTTTTGACTTCAGCTTCACTCTTGGACACAGCGTCAGATGCCGGCCCACCTTTGTGCACGTTGTGTGTGTGTGTGTCACTTTGTGGCGGCTGAGTCGTCAGGGCGGTCACAACCAGACCTGACAGCCTGCTTCTTATTCAGCCCATGTCAGCCGGAGCTCCCACTCAATTTGCAATTAGGACCAAATTTAGAGCAGTGAAGCCTGAAGGCAGGTGGGTGTCCACACCAGAAGAAATGTGTTGCCTAGCAACTTGGGGGGTTGTAGTGTTGTGTGTGTGTGGGGTGTGTGTGTCAGGAAGACCTGAGATGTCTCTTATTTTGACTTTTATTTTAAAATAATTTGTTGTCATTTTTTTCTATTCAGTTTAATGGTAAAGAAAAAAAATGGCTGAATTCAATTGGCTTCGTTAAATTTTCTTTTTAAAACAAAAACAAAGTCTTGTTTTTGTTTTTGTTTTTTTGAACACAAACACACACAAAAAAAGAACACAGAACAAAATCACCTCCCGCCCCGGATCAGTCACACATACTAAAATAACCTCAGCATGTTTCCTACATACGACACAAAAGGCTGCCAAAGTCCCAAAATCTTCTAACTGAACCGTTCAGGGTATATCTAAAATAGTTCCAGATCAACATGATACATCACTTCTCTTATCCAGTGTTCATTTGCCCGGGGTGTGGGTCCTTTCATCTGCACAAAACAAGTCTCCTGGCCAAGAGGGCTAAAAGCAATCACTTCCTTCTGGTTTACATTTTATTTTTAATTTGTTTTTAAAAAATGATACAAAAAAATGTGAAGCTTGTTATTTTCTCACAAAATTCAAAATAATTAGATTTTATTTTAAACTGGTAATGTTTTTATTTTGTGAGCATGGCTTGAAAACTGTACCGTTGGCTGTGCACATTATTTTTTCACCCATCTTTAGCCACACCATACTTGCCTTGGCTTTCTTTTTGCAGCCACTCCCAGCGAAGGCGGTCAGAGCGTATGCATGTGTGTGTTTGTAAGTAAGTCTGTGAACACTGTTCCAGATAGTGCCCCCCCGCTCCATGATAAGTGATGGTGCAATGTTAATCAGCCGGCCTCAGTGCAGCTCTGATACAGGTCCACAGATGTCCTTTGGGAAGGGACGGGTAGTGGGAGCAGATCATCTTGTTCACAAAACATCCAGGAGAAGAGATCGTCAGCCTTCCAAGACCGACATGGAGGATCCAGGTTCAGACAACAACAGTTGTTTTGGGTCAGGCAGAGTCCATTAATGTCTGTCTGCCTTTACAGTCTCACTGGTACGTCTCAAAGACGACTCCAAACAGCCACGTTCGTGGTCAGTTCTGCCGAGTTGAACTTGTAACGTCTCCAAGGTCGATTCCTTCCTGCCAGTGAGATTCAAATCGTGTCCAGCTTCCGGCTCAGCTCAAACAGCATCTGAGTCTGACGTTCACAGCACGTCACGTTCCCTCACACCTGAGTCTGATGTTCACAGCACGTCACGTTCCCTCACACCTGAGTCTGATGTTCACAGCACGTCACGTTCCCTCACACCTGAGTCTGATGTTCACAGCACGTCACGTTCCCTCACACCTGAGTCTGATGTTCACAGCACGTCACGTTCCCTCACACCTGAGTCTGATGTTCACAGCACGTCACGTTCCCTCACACCTGAGTCTGATGTTCACAGCACGTCACGTTCCCTCACACCTGAGTCTGATGTTCACAGCACGTCACGTTCCCTCACACCTGAGTCTGATGTTCACAGCACGTCACGTTCCCTCACACCTGAGTCTGATGTTCACAGCACGTCACGTTCCCTCACACCTGAGTCTGATGTTCACAGCACGGCACGTTCCCTCACACAGGCCGGGCAGCTTCACAATGGACAGAACAGCTGCCGACGTTTTTCAAATCTGTCAATGTGCCAGATAACCACCAACTCCAACAAGCAGAAATCCTGTTATCATAAATCCAGTTATGTACGCATCCTTTACATAATCAACGGCAATACAAACAGACACATGATCTTCCACTGCCCCAGGAATCCATCGTGTATCCAGCTGCACGTGTCCTGTCGGGGCAGGAGGGCTCTCCTTCACTCTGACTTCTTGTTGAGAACATTTGATCAGTTGTGTTAAGAGACCAGCTGACCAGATCCATCATTTATAATTTGGAAGATATGCAAAGAGAGGCTCCTAAAGGTTCACAGGACAAAGAGAAGAGCAGGGGAAGGAGCGGGAGGAAAAGCGTCCACCTTCACCGAGAGCAAGTAGGAACAAAAAAAAAAAACCTCTAAAAGACTCAACTACTTTAAAATATTATTTTTAGCACAGAGATTTGAGGGCAGCACGGTGAAACAACTGGTAGAGCTGCTGCCTCTCAGCGAGCAGGTCCCTGGTTCAAATCCCGGTTGGGGGACCTTTGTGGGTGGAGTTTGCATGTTCTCTCCGTGCATGCGTGGGTTCTCTCTGGGTACGCCAGTTTCTTCCCACAGACCAAAAAAATGTATGTTAGACTGATGAAAACTCTAAATTGTCTCTAGGTTTGAGTGAGAGAGTGAATGGTTGTTTGTCTCTGTGTGTCCCTGTGATGGACTTGCGACCCGTCCAGGGTGTACCCCGCCCCTCGCACAGTGATTGCTGGACATGGGCACTGGCAACCCCCGTGACCCAAAATGGAATAAGTGAGTAAAAGAAAATGGATGGATGGACAGACATTTGCGGACGACACAACAGTGGTAGGTCTCATCAGCAACAACGATGAGACGGACTACAGGAACGAGGTGAGCCGCCTGGCCTTGTGGTACGGACACAACAATCTCACTCTCAACGTGGAGAAGACAAAGGAGATTGTTGTGGACTTCAGGAAGAGGGATGCCCAACATGCCCCTCTGACCATCAACAGCACCGCAGTGGAGAGAGTGGACAGCACCAAGTTCCTGGGAGTGCACGTCTCAGAGGACCTGTCCTGGAGCAGGAACACTGCATCACTGGCCAAGAAGGCTCACCAGCGTCTCTACTTTCTCCGCAAGCTGAAAAGGGCTGGAGCTTCAACCCCCATCATGTGCACCTTCTACAGAGGTGCCATAGAAAGTGTCCTGACCAGCTGCATCACTGTGTGGTTTGGTGCATGTACTGCATCCTGCCGCAAGAGCCTCCAGCGCATCGTGAGAGCAGCTGAGAAGATCGTCGGCACCTCCTTGCCCTCACTGCAGGACTTACACAGCAAACGCCTCACTCGGAAAGCCCTCTGCATGGCAGGTGATCCCACACACCCACTACACAGCTGCTTCAGACTGCTGCCATCAGGGAGGAGACTGAGGAGTCTCCAGGCTCGTACCAGCAGACTGAGAGACAGCTCTGTTCATCAGGCAGTCAGGATGCTAAACACTCTGCCTGCTCTGCCTCCCCTCCCATTTGAACTGCCTTAACACAAAAAACTTTCTCACACATTACCACACAACACAAAGATTTTAACACTGGACTCTGTGTCATCAAACGGGTTATTCACTAAAATCTCGGTCATGTGCTCATTCAGTTTGCACTACTTCTCATATTTGCACTTGTTACGACCCGTAAAGGCAAAAACATACAAAGTGGACACTGACACAGAAAAAGAATTAAAACAAATTTTATTGAACCTAAAATAAAGCACTCCAGGCTGGCAAGGTCCTCTCAGGCTTCTTTTACCAGGACTGGAGCGTCCTCGTCTGGTTCAGCATCCAAAGGAAAATAAATAAAAGAAAGTTCAACAGAAAGGTGGACCGGTGAGTGTGGCCAAAAACAAGAAAACGCCACCCAGGCAGACCCAATCCTATACAGGACCGTCGTGTCTCCCCAGGCGACGATCTACCTTACCAAAAGTCCCTCTAAATAAACAAAACTCGAGAACTGGACTACCTACACTCACACAGTCAAAAGTACAAAATAAAATGAAAAAGAGAAAAAAGGTAACAGTCCCTCACTGTTAACCCCAGCTGTCCCCCTCTTGGATGACTGCCCAAACACTGTCCTCAGTGTCTCCTAAAGTTTAACTCAAACAGGCCTCAGTGGCACAGGCCAAATGTTTAACTAGCACTTAAAGTGGAGTTCTGTGTGGACTGAGGCACCTTAACAGTCAGAGTCACTTCAGAGCTTCTAACAGCTCAGCTACTCCCCCTGGAGCAAACTTACTAACAAACAGAGAGGGTGGAGGTCTCTCTGAGTCAACACAATACACACAGCTTTACAGCTGTCAATCAACACTAGGTTAGTTACCTTCAGTGTATCTTCAGCCTGTTCATCAGAACTTTAGCTGACATCAGGTGTCTTTCCACACCGGCTTTTTACTAGAGTCACAAGCCAAATCTTGTGTCCAGCTTCTACCCTTGCTTCCTGCAAGTCCATACACTTGATCAACAAGCCAAATCATGTTGCATCAAGTCACACAACTCTAGAAAGTACTAGAGCTGTTACAAGAGCACCCTTGCTCTACATGAGCTGTTTAAACAGCCCCAAACCTTAAGAGCTTTAGCTCAAAACACAAAGTGGTCAGAGTGGGTGGAGAACACTCTGGAACACACACACATTCAGCTCTACAGCTCCTACAAGCTCAGTGTTGAACTGAGCCTTGAAAACCAAACTTGATTTACCTTAACAAGGATCACAAGTAGCTCCAACAAGCACCCTTGCTTGTGTCCACCAACCTCAGCTGGCATTCTCACAACTCCATTGCTCTAAGCAAAGCTCCACAGTGCTCAAGGCACTGTCTGACTAATATAAAGGCAGGAGCTGCAGGTGAACACCTGTGCTGCCCAATTAAGCCTGATTAAGGCAGACTGAGAAGAAAAAAAAAGTGCTTCTCAGCAGGTTGCTGCCTTCAGCAGACTTGCAGCCAACCTAAACTCAAAAATTATGTTTAAAAACTCTGAACCCCCTCAGGTACATAACAGCACTAATGTTTCTATTACATCACTGCCTATAGTCATACTACTGTTTACATTCACTGTTTACATTTAGTAATACTGTTTACATGTATTACTACTGTTTACATTTATTACTACTGTTTACATTTACACTACTTTTATATCTACACCACTGCTGATACATATACAATATTATCTGACCAGCCTTATTTAAGGATGCCCAATGTGCCTTACTGCATATGCCACTTTTGCCTCTATACCAACATCAACTACTACCTCATACATATACTGTGTACAGTAACTCATGTGCTGCTTTGCCACTCTTTGCAAATGTCAATCAATCAATCAATCAATCAATCACCTTTATTTAACCAGGTAGAGCCCGTTGAGATCGAGATCTCTTTTACAAGGGTGACCTGGTCAAGTGGTCAGCAGCACACGTCACATTGGCAATAGGCATTTGCACTTATCAAAAGAAAATAAAGAAAACTACAATCACAGTAAACAGATGTTGACAGTTCAAAACCAACAGGATATGACAGATTTCTATATACATTATATACAAAACAAGCAGACAGACCTCGGTTGGGTAAATAAAGTTAAAAAAATCAACAATGACATGTATATTGGATAAGTAATGGTTAGAAACATCTGCAATGGTCAAGTCTCTTGATGACATTTTCTACTACGGTTGACATAAAGGATCCAGGAGAGATGAATGTTGATAGTTTCAGATCTTTCTGTAAGTTGTTCCAGGCTGAGGGGACTAGACCCTTCAGTTTATTTTATAGATATACTTTTTACACCAGTACTTTTTTTATACTACTATGAAAAAACTCAGGACAGTATTTAGGGATGGGAATTGTTAAGAAATTATCAATATCAATTCCTTTATTGATATCATTTATCGATTCAATTCCTTATCAATTCTGTTATCAATTCTCATTGGGTTAGGCAAAAAAATATAGTACACCATTTGTGTGCATGAAGTATTTAATGCTCTTTCACCAGAACAAAAATAGAACTTTTATGAAAAAATAATTCCTAATTAACATTATTAACCACAACTTGTAATTCACAAGTTTCAATTTTAAAATAGTGTAATAATCCATGCAATCTATCATCTTTCATTACAAAAAACAAAACTTACATATCATCTTCATCCTCTTCTGCCTCCCTCTGTGTCTCTCCCTCTGCGTCTATCCCAGCTCTGCCAGCAGCACAAGTTTCAATTTTAAAATAAATAGTGTAATAATCCATGCAATCTATCATCTTTCATTACAAAAAAAAAAACACTGAGCAGCAAAAAAAGCTCTCACAACAGAAAGAGGCTACAATGAAACACACTGAACAAAAATATAAAACAACACTTTTGTTTTTGCTCCCATTTCTACGGTGGCATTTTTAGGTCTGTTGTGTGTTAATATCGTCATCCTGAAAGCTAAGTGTGCTAGCAACAGCCTCTGAGCCAGCCAGACTCCGGCAATCCTCGTCAGCTAAATGTTATTACATGAGATGGAGATTATTTATACAACACAGTGGAAGCAGTAAAGCAAAAAAGTAACAAGTGACAGGAACTGGAGGAGTTTAACGTTACGTGCTGCAACATTTAAACAGAGGAGGACGCTAGCTTGTTAGCTCCGCTTCCACCACCACGAAGCAGCGTCACGAAGCAGCGTGTTAAAGACGGTACATTTGTGCAAACTCACCTCATGCTGAGTGGTCAAATGCTTCTCTCTGCATGTTAGAAGTATTTCCGCCCTTTATTGTAATCGACGCTTAGCATGTGTTGCAAGTAGACCTGGTTTCGTCTTCGCTTTTTCCTTGACGCCATGTTGATACGGCGCATGTCTGTGATGTCATCACGTAAATGCGTCACCATGTCGAGTCAGTAGAACGAGTCAGAGAACCGATAAACTGAATCGTTAAGACAAGCAGCCTACAATTCCATGGAATTGGACTTTTAAGAACCGGTTCTCTAACAGAACCGGTTCTCGATTCCCATCCTTAACAGTATTACACTTTTATTATTTCATTTTATGCTTATGTTCATTAAAGGTTCAGTATGCAGTTTCTGTAGAACTGCAGCAGTTAGAAATATTTTCAACAGGCAAAGCATTCTGATCCCTCCCCCTCAGAGCCATATGTGGCTCTGCCCCCTTGTGGTCTGTTGAATTTCAAATTCAAGCTCTGTTTTTATTGGCTGATTCAAATTCAAGCTCTGTTTTTATTGGCTGGTTACAAACTCTGTTTTTATTGGCTGGAAAATGGCGGGTCACCTTTTCTTTTTAGAAATGCTTATTTACCACCTGGAGAAGCAAGGGGACAATATTTTTTTTTTTTTTTTCAGAGATTACCTGGCTAACATCAGTCTGTCAGGAGGTAGTGACAGAGTGAAGAAATATGTTCATAAAAAAAGCTACATACTGCAGCTTTAAAGCTGCAGTATGTAGCTTTTTTTATGAACATATTTCTTCACTCTGTCACTACCTCCTGACAGACTGATGTTAGCCAGGTAATCTCTGAAAAAAATTAAAAAAAAATATTGTCCCCTTGCTTCTCCAGGTGGTAAATAAGCATTTCTAAAAAGAAAAGGTGACCCGCCATTTTCCAGCCAATAAAAACAGAGTTTGTAACCAGCCAATAAAAACAGAGCTTGAATTTGAATCAGCCAATAAAAACAGAGCTTGAATTTGAAATTCAACAGACCACAAGGGGGCAGAGCCACATATGGCTCTGAGGGGGAGGGATCAGAATGCTTTGCCTGTTGAAAATATTTCTAACTGCTGCAGTTCTACAGAAACTGCATACTGAACCTTTAAATGTTTAGTGTTTTAGTTTTAGTGTTGGTGTAAATTTTCATACTTTTATACTACTATGCAAAAACTCAGGACAGTGTTACACTTTTACTATTTTATGCTTATGTTTATTAAATGTTTCAGTGTTTTAGTGTTTAAATGGTTACTGTTGCACCGAGGGACTGAGAGAAATGCAATTTCAATCCTGTGTATGTCCTGTACATATTGCAGTTCTGACAATAAAGTTGACTTTGACTTTGACTTGACTTTGACATTTGAACATGCCCACAATTTATAAGACAAGTCCCTGCAAACATTTTTAAAACATCATGGAAACTTCCTTGTAAATTCTGTTCACAGATCAGTTGCAAGCCAGAGAGATACTGGCCTAAAAAACAACTTATAGCCCCCAGTATATTCCTGCATCCTGTCAGCCGTGTGGAAACTGTGCACACTGTCCGCAGAGGGTTGAGACTTCATGCTCGAGCGTCCACCCTGAGCAGCTGCAGAGCAGCTCTGCAGACAAGGGTCGTTTACCTTCAGGACAAATTGAAGTTGCCGATTGGTCATTTGCTGACACGCCTACTGGACTGATTGACAGATTGAAAAAAAAAAAGCTAGAGCTGGCAGCTCCAGCCACAGTGGTGTTCTGTGTTTATATGTTGTTAATAAACAGTTAAAAAAAAACAAAAAAAAAAAAACAGGGAGCGCTGGCCCTGCAGCCTAAATATCAGAGTGGCCCACCAGGAAATCTCCAGACCATCCTGCAGCCACGCTGGACCTTATTTTAATTCACTCATGACAAATTCCTTAATTTCTCACCATTTCAGTCATGGCATCAACGGAGGAGGACGAGATCACTGCCTTTTGTCACAAAAACTAAAGAAAAGACCAGATCAGGGATGAAGAATGGGAACTCAATACATTGGTGTCACATACAAAACAGTCCATCGCTGGGCAGTTTATTGTGCGACACCGTGTACGCAGTCGTAAAAATTGAGCTTTGTGCAGACATGCCCTGCAGACATATGCGTGGACCTCTGTGGATGGACGTACGCGAGAGTATACTGGGGGCTTATCGCCATTGTCATAGTAGTCATATTCATTCATTCATTCATTCATTCATTCATTCATTCATACTAATCTGCTCGCACAGACTCATGTTCTTGCTGCCCGTCGGCATATTGTTTGTATGCTATAGTGCTTAGTGTATTTTTAGTTAACATACTTGTATTTCTTAGTTCATCTTAGATATTATTACCGGTACTGCTTTTCTTTACAATGTATACTTTTGTTGGATGTAACTGGGTCCCTGTTTACATAATTCCGTCCCACCTCATGTGGTGTGAATGACAATAAAGAAACCTTGACCTTGATTTTATTACTGTCACAATGGTGGTCTAAGGAGGAAGGAGAAGCTGCAGGAACTGGGAGGAGGAACTGGTAGATAGTGCAGTCTGTTGATATCTTACAAGCAGGTAGATGAGGAGTAACACTGAGAGGAGGGCAGAGGATTCCAGGTAGGTCGAGACCAGGTCTGAGGAGCGCAGGTGGAGCATGGAGGCAAGTGGTTGGATGGTGACGGAGCAGCTGAAAAAGATCCGCAAAGAGATAAGGAACTCACAGGTAGGTACAGGAGTCAAGGATTCGTGGAAGGTGACAAGGAACCCAGAACTGGAGTCTCAGGAAACAGGTTCTATAAGAACATGAGGAAAACACAAGGTATTACTTAAATCTGAGATTAAACACAAGGAGGTTGATGGTACAAATACCAATAGATAAGTAATGCTGCAGCAGGGAAGGGAGCTCCTCTGCAGCCTCTTATGGTACATTCACACCAAACAGCGTTTCAACTTCAAAAAAGCTCGTCACGCACACAAGTGGACGCACTGGACCCACAGTGGTGTCCAGACCAGAACGCGAAGCTGCGGCGGTGTGGCGGCGGGGGGTGTGGGAGGAGCTTACCGGTATACCGAGTTCCTCACTGCACTCCGCCAGGCAAGGAGCTTTTTATTTCTGTCTCTGTGGAGCAGACTTGACTGGTCGTGAAGGACTTGTCGCGAACACACAGCTACAATGAGTTTCTCTTCCATAGGTTTTTTCTGTGTCCCACAAACAATACGTCACATAGTTGTGCAATACCCGTCCCCTCGTTTCCGCGTCACATAGGGACTCTCCCCCTCTCTTCTCCCCCCGACTTCTCCCCCCGACTCTCCCTGATCAACCAATCAGGGAGAGTTGAACGGCGTTTGAACGTTTGAACCGCGAAATCTTCAGCTAAATCAACGCGTGCTTTGGAGGCTGACGCAGGTTCACGTGCACGGAAAAACGCTTTCCAGCACGCTCAACACGCACGTGACGTGACGCCCGACGCCAGGAGGCGCCTGGAGGCGCGTCTCCCATTGACTTTGCATGTAAACTGGACGCTCCTGCAGTTGAAACGCTGTTAGGTGTGGACGTACTATTATAGTCCAGGAGCTTGTTAGTGGAATAATCCCCAGCTGCTGCTTGTTGGTGCCACACTGGACTCAGGAACCTGCAGGAAGACCTAGAATCCTACACTTATCTCTCTACCTCTGTAATAACTAGTTTGTACATAAACTAGTTTAGTAACTAAACTACAAAAAAATAAAAGAAAGAAAGAAAGAAACTAATTAACTTAATACCAGCTAGGTCAATAACAACCTAGGCTTAAACAGTTGGTGCAATTTGCACGAGAACGCCATTCCCCAATCAGTATTGTTTTCCATATTTGCATGTGCATGGATGCTGAGAGCAGCAAATTGACTGAGAAAATGGCCATATTAGCACACAGTGGGAGAGAAGTGTGTCATGTGCAGCAAACGGAGGACGGCTGCAATGGCCCTCACACAGAGCAAATGTCTCTTCTCAACTCAGTCAAATCACACAAAGAGTGTGTGTCTGTACTGTTGTGTTTTTTATGACTGTGTGGAATAAAGAGGAAGTTGTGTCAAAGATTTCTGATTATTTTTTTAACCTTCAAACATGATTCAATCTACTTGATAATGATTCCACACGGCCAGTTCTAATCAACTCTATCTTCCTGACCTGAACTGGTTTGTACCAAAATTTCCTTCTACATTTTGAGATTTATATATATTTTTTTATTTTTTTAGCTATACCATCACTCTGCTGCTGTAGGCTGACTGCTGGAGGACTAACTGACCACATGTCCTCTCTCTGCTTTGTCTTTACTTGCTCTACTTTACCTGTTTGTGTTTGTAATTATTTATATCTTGACATGATTTTTGTCTTTCCTCATATAGAAAGTACATCTGGACTAGAAAGTAAACCTGGACTATATAAAGTACACCTGGACTACAGAAAATACATCTGGACTATATAAAGTACATCTGGACTATATAAAGATCTGAAACTATCAACACTCATCTATCCTAGATCCTTCATGAGAACCGTATTAGATGTCATTAAGAAACTTGACCATTGCAGATGTTTCTAAACACTACATATCCAATATACACTCTTTTTCATTCATTCAACCTTTATTTAGTCAGGTAAATCTTTTGAACCTCATGGGCTCATTTACGAAAGCGACCTGCTAAAACTAAAGAACAATGAACAGCAGTGATAGAATTTCATTAAACAATAAACAAACAAACAATAAACAATAGAAAACAAAAAGAGAGAAAAAAACAAAATATATATATATATTTTTTTCTATTTTTTTTTTTTTTAACAAAGTATCAAAAAACTAGCAAAACATTATAAGGTAGACGTATAAAATCAAAGACAGGAACAAATCTGCATTGGTT
>JBBPBX010014131.1:0-18077 GCA_038048925.1 Garcialebias charrua
AAACTGATTCTAAGAACTAGTTTTTGTACACGCTTATAATTATCTACACTATTCCCTTTGAGAAGAGCTTTGAATAAAACCTGCCTCACAATTCAGACCTGCCAGCAGCAGTGCTTTTACTTGACAACTTGGAACAAGCTATCTCGAATGCAGTGGTTCCCAAACCTGGTCCTTGAGGAACACCATTCTGCATGGTTTAGTTGCTTCTCTGCTCCAACACCTGATTTGAATGAACGGGTGATTAAATAGGCTTCTGCAGAACTTGAAGTAATTAAACCACTGAATCAGGTGTTTTGGAGCAGAGAAAACAACTAAAACATGCATGACGGTGTTCCTCAGGGACCAGGGTTGGGAACCACTGCAATGTTTACCCATCTTTTCTTTAAATTCTTTACATTCCATGTGTTTTTCTCCCTACAGATCTGTGTGAGTCAATGTGGCTAAAATTAAGACCAAACTGCAGGAAGAGAACGGTAACACAGCAGGACACTCATCGTGTTCTACCACTTCAAAACGTTCTGCAGAACGTTCATATCACAGATTT
The DNA here is from genome assembly GCA_038048925.1 of Garcialebias charrua. Classification (NCBI taxonomy): domain Eukaryota; kingdom Metazoa; phylum Chordata; class Actinopteri; order Cyprinodontiformes; family Rivulidae; genus Garcialebias; species Garcialebias charrua. Next base: position 545 of record JBBPBX010014131.1, read on the forward strand.
TCACACAAGTTTGTCCTTTTTCAAAGTCCAAAGAGCTCTAAAGAATCAAAGCTGTTTTCCAGTCCTGTTTGAATGCATTTACTATATAAAATGCCGTTAAAGTATTCTGTCTTTGTGGCACAGCTTCCTGACATGAATGCACAATGTTGATTTTTACCCGACCCTCTGAAAAGCATGTGAGAACAGCAGACTGATCACTATAACGACTTTAAATAAAGAGTGCATCGTCTTTGTGGTGACATTTATTGACTTTCATTGTCTTAAGTACTCTTGTCAATTTTTAAACACATCACTTCTGTGTTCTTGCTCTGGACATTTAAAAACTGAGCTCATTTCTCAGTTTTCATACTGCTTTGACTGAAAAATGATGCTAAATGTTTGCCTCATCTAAGCAACACATGCTGACTAAAATATGAGTGACCCTCCTCTCTGAGGCCTATATATTCAGAGATTATTTGCATTTTTCACAATGCATGACTATTTTCATTATATAAATTACTTTCAGTCCACCTCACTGCTTTACATTTGTACACATCTTCATAATTCATCAAACAGCCATACATGGAAACAAATTAAATGTGTTTCTTTCCTAAATCTCACATGCTTTTCAGATTTAGGATTGTCAATTTTTAATTCATGGTTCCATTTATAATGTGGACAAAAAATTCTGGACAAGAAATTTAAATGAAAGTAAGAAAATCTTGACTAGAAAGATCCCATGTCGATATTCCGTCTAGTCTTTTATTGGCAAACATAAAACCCAGCATGAAAAAGAAACGTAGTAAAAAGTACTAAGAACCTACTAACATGGTACAACACTAATGCACTTGTCCCCTTTTGCCACAAACAAAATGTGTATAAAAAGTGCTCCTGACAGCAGGTGGGTGAGGGACAAAGAGTAGCTGAATCAAAGGATGGGGGGTTGTGTCTCGTTGTTCTCATCTCTGTGTTTTCAGTCTCTGATCAAGAGACGAGGTGTGCGGGGAATGAGAGGACGAAGCGTCTCTAAGAGACACTGGAGCATCGAATGCTGGGGGAGCCCATCTGAGTGAGCACCTTGTCGAGCCACTGCAGCGGGCCGTTCAGGTGCAGCTCGATCCAGCAGGGGGTGCTGGTCACCGTCTGTCGCCTGTGAAACCCACAAGGAACAAAAACAGATGTTTAGAATAAAAAGTCAGCTGTTTGGAGTGTGACACACATGAAAGGCAGGATTTAGAAACACTGTTATGGTGATGTTAGGGACACATCGCAGTACTAATCAACTTGTCTCGACTACCGTAACTGCTGGTGTATAAGACGCTACTTTTTTCTCACGCTTTGGACCCCATGGCTTATACACAGGAGCGACTAATTTATGTACCTTTGACAAATATTTTGTTTTCTTTTGACAAGCTGCCAATCTTCCTGCTGCTGAATAACAGTTTCCTTGACCCACCTCATATATCTGCCCAACACCCACCTTTCTTGAGGGCGGGCTTTTGTGACACAGAGTGAATGCCACAGGTACTCATGACAGATCCCTCTCGCTCATGGTTCCAATTTTGCTACTAAATACCCATAATCCCACTCTGTGGCCATGCAACCAGAAGTCATCCTATTGACCAATAGCGTCACGAGAACACACCACCAAGACAGATGTGCATTGACCAGATTTCCGGTTTAAAGATATGCTGTCTCCTTACGCCTCCAGTATACTGAGGAGTATGTCAGTCCACAGATACCGGATTAAACTCGAAGTGGACGCATGCAGGGCGTGTCCGTGCAAAGATCAATTTTTACGTCCGTGTACTTGGTGTTGCACAATATACTGCCCGGCAACGAACTGTTTAGTATGCGACACCAATGTATTAAATTCCCCTTCTTCATCCATGGTCTGGTTTAATGGACTTTTCTTTTGTTTGTTTGTCAAGAGGCAAGTCTCTTCCTCCTCCGTTGACGCCATGACTGAAATTGTGAGAAATGAAGGAATTTTTCACGAGCTAATTAAAATCAGGTCCAGCGTGGCTGCGGGAGGGTCTGGAGATTTCCTGGTGGGCTGGTCTGATGTGTGGGCTGCAGAACCAGTGCTCCCTGTTTTTTTTTTAAATAAATTTTATTAACAACATATACGATACACCGTTTGCGATGGTTCGGTCATGTTAAACGAAGTGAAAACAGTGCTATACTTGCTACTGAAAACCTTGAAGTACGTGGCACCCGTCCCAAAGGCCGTCCGAAAAAGACCTGGGCGCAAACGATTCAACAAGATCTGAAAGCATTGAACCTCAATGAACTGGATGCAACTGACCGCCTAATCTGGCATCAAAAACTTGGCGACAAAGAAGTAGCGTCCCACCCCGGAATCGGGAAAACGGACGTTAAACGAAGATAGATAGATATAAACACAAAACACTGCTGCAGCTGGGGCTGCCATCTCTCTTTTCTTTTTTTTAATGCGATCTGTCAATCAATCCAGTAGGCATGTCAGCAAATGACCAATTGGTGACCTCAATTTCTCCTGAAGCTAAACGCCCCTTGCCTGCAGAGCTGACTGCAGCCGCTCAGGGTGGACGCTCGAGTATGACGTCTCAGACGTCTGCGGGCGGTGTGCATCACGTCTGTGCGGGAAAAGTTCCGCGCGAGTATACTGGAGCCTTCAGATCAATAATGTTAATTGACTTTTTATGTATGTGAATGTTTTCTATGCAGTGCCCTGAGACGACTTCTGTTGTGACTTTGTGCTATATAAATAAACTCAATTGAAATAAAGTTAAAAAATAAATAAAAAACAATCGGTGAGGGGAGGAGACCTGCGCAGCAGCGGGGGGTTTCTACTGTGCAGATTCCGACTGAAAGCTGGCCAAAATATTAAAAATGGCCATGTAAACAACATCCGTCCTTTCATTGATCAATAGACCGGCAATTACCGGTACTGTATTTGCTTTCCACTGCAGATATGACCACCACAATGGGGTCAGCTGGTTATCATAGCTACCGGTAATTATTTTGAATTAAAGTCTTGGATCTGTAATCTGTACGTAAAGATACTACTGCTTTGCACCAAGAAAGAACTGTTAATCAAAAAGTTTAATGAAAAGTGTTCATCCCCTTTGCTGATGAGCAACAACACATGAAGGTCTAATTTAATGATCTGCTCATGACGAGCCTTAAATATCGACTAAAATATAAGAATTTAAAGGCTCCAAAGTGTACTAAATACAAAAACCATTCATCTGAAATGTAAAAAAAACAAAAACAAAATGCTGGTCTTAATTTACATGTACCGTAAGTAAAGAATTTTAGCAGAAAATTTTAACTTTTTGATCTAAAGGGTATTTTCTAGTTGTTTTTTTCTGCCCACCTTAATGTTTTGCTTATCTGTGTGTGTGTTCACTGGTTCTGTTAGGAAAATATCTAATTGGAGGCAATGTTCCCTCTAATTTTTCATGTGTCTGGGCATACACAAGCTCTCTGAGCACACTGAGGACCACTATGAGCAACATCAGGAGTGTGCACTATGGCCATCAGTGGTGGGCAGCAGACCGCTGGGGAGCGTTAATGCGCTAATCCGCTTACAGCGGACCTAAACTATTTGTCAGCGTTACAGCGGATTGTCTAACTTTTATAATTCATACGCGGATTTGTGCTATTTTTATTTAAAATGCAGTACCGCTAATAACTAATTTTCTATCAGTAAAAACGAAAAAACTTATTTACGGGCTCTCGCTGGCTCTCGTAGCGGCTTGTTTACCTTTTTCCCCCTTGGTGAGGGAGCAGAGAGGAGGGAGGGGGAGCAGAGGGGAGAACAGACGCGGATCTACCATGTAGGCAAATGATGCCGTTGCCTGGGGCTCCCAATCAGCAGGGGCCCTGGCCCCGCCCCGGCCAGTCACCTACATCCCTAACATTGCTCATGCTTGTTAATGTACATTTAACATAAAAATAATTATAGTTACGATGAAAACGATCATTAAAAACGCAATACAAAAACCGGTCGATTTCTGTATCCCCCTACTAAAAATGGACTATTCCATCTTGACATCTTCCGGGTCAGAGGTGAACTCGGGTGCTAATTCTGTGGCTAGCTGGTTGCGCTCGGTGTCTTCATAAATCATGGGAGAACCCCGCTGTATCAAGCTAAATTAACGCGGCCGGAGGATTGTATTGTGTGTTTTGTGTCAACCACTCGACGGTGAGTCGTTCGTTTTATGTATTTGGGTTCCTTTTATGAAATAGAAATGCGGTGGCGACACGCCCATGTATTTGAGATTTAAAAGTGGTCTTAGTGATTAAAAGATCATTCTCTTTTTGTTAATTTCGTGGCCGAATAGAATATATATACGTAAAGTATTAAATAAATCCTTTGATTTTTGTAATTTCATCCTTTTAGGATCATTTTAGTTACTTTTCATTAAATCTGTTGACTGCCTATAGAAATTTGGAATTGGTTTAATTTATTTTGGGTTGCGCAAGAAAAAAGAAATTACTATTTGTTTTTTGAAACAATATTGAAGTAAATTAAGCTTAATTGACTCTTATATGAATTAAACTTGGATACAACTTGGAAGTGCACTTTAAAACTTGATCTGTAACTTTAATTTGATATGTACTGTTGATGTGGTCTTTGAATTGAAGTTATAATAATAATAATAATAATAAACTTTATTTGTATAGCACCTTCCTGCAATGCCTTGCATTGACCAAGGTGCTTAACAGGACATTTGAATGATTCTTGAAAAATACCTGCTGGAATTATTTTATTTGTTTTTGTGAATGTTTAACTATGTGAATGTTTAACTATTTTTGATAACAGTTTAGTCCTGTGTATAAAGTAATGCTAATTTTTGTTTTGTTTATGACCTTGTTTAGGTCAGGGGTTTTTTCACCCCCTGTTCCCACCCAGGATGATGGCAAGCTGTGCGGTAGGACTTAAATTGCACCAAACTATTTGTTTTTTTCTGGACATATTACCCTAGATCATGAACTACAAACTACCAGATTATTGATTGATGGACCTTTAATCATCCGGGATTCAAGAACTGATTTAAAATAGAAAAAAAAGAACTCTTGGGTGTAATCAGGGTCTGTATTGTTCGGTGTATTTTGTCTATTGGTTGTAATTAGGGTCTGTTTTGTTCTGTGTATTTTGTCTATTGGTTATACTCAAAGAAAATGATTATTATTACAAACAATATTATTATCAGAGTCAGAGAGTCTTTAATGTTATTTGCACCGCATGTAGTACATGTGATGAGATGAGATTGTGTACACGGGGTCCCAGTTACATCCAACAACAAAATGTAAGAGAAAAACAGTAATAACATCTAGGATATGGACCGCTAGTTGGTAGTGTAGTGCAATATTGCATAACTTGCTGGCTACCAATTGTTGAATTTAAATAGCGGTTTAGCATTTAGCTTCCCCTAATTTTCAAAAGACATTAGTGCTTTTGAAATTGCGGACCTAAATAAATTAATTAGTGCTTTAGAAATAGCGGAACTAATTTTTGGATTCGCGTTGCCCAGCACTGATGGCCACACACCTGTTATAAATCTAGGATCATAAAAAGTTACATGGCTTATTAAAATAATCAGATTACAGCAGCAACTTCCATGAGTTTGCTTTTAATACAAGTGATTTGCCCCACTTAAAATGAAAAACAAAACAAAAACATTGCTGTTCATGAGATGCATAGTATGTTTTAGGATACAGGACCAGGAACGGTCCCCTTCACATACGGTAATTAATATGATGCTGCTTACCAGCTTCACAGGCATGAAAAGAATGATGAAGTCAGCAGCAGCAGTTCTAATGCAGTAATCTAATAAAGAATCATTTCACAAAGAATTGATCTTTATTCTTTATCTTGCAGCTCCCAGCTGAATGCATGCAGCTCAAAAACCTTTTTTTATTTAACTACAGACTTTATTATCTCATTTGAATTACAGTTTTAACCCTTTAACTTTATTTATTCATGTTCCTCAGAGGGAAAATCAACCTTCTTAATTAAACTGTCAGCCTCAAATAAATATATCCGATTTAGATTATTTTTATTTCAATGTTTGTAGGGTTTTTGTTTAAAATCTCTACATTATTATTTTTTTTTAATTGACAAAATATTTATTTTACTGTAAGTTTAAAAAAAGTGTTTTTTCCTCCATTGGTCTCTGGGTCAACATCTGCAGAGCTCAGAACTGATGCTTGTTTCTGGACCTGCTCCTCTGCACACCTGGCCTCGGTCTGCTCTTCCTCTTCTAACGATCTTCCTCTTCATCTCCCCCGCTCTCTATCGTGCACTGAACTCCATTCAACTTCTACGTCTTTTTCTTATTTTTCCTGCAGATTTGGTGCTTGACAGAAAACTTGGAGCCTCCTTCAGAAAGGGGGGGGGGTTATGTGTTCAGCGGTGTGTGTGTGTGTGTGTGTGTGCTGCAGCTTCTCGCTGTAACGCGCTTGAGAGTTGACTTTATTCAGATAAAAGACGTGGTGTGGATTATTGATCATACCTCTGCCTAACAACGAGATTTAAAATCTGTAGTTTTAACACTAATTTAAATTGAGTCGCTGAGATGCAGTCTTTACTGCTGAAATCATTTGACGTACCTGCGCTTTCATGCGCTCCAAAAGGAGGACACATCGTCAGTCAGAGGAGGCGCCGGACACTTGAGCAGGAGGAAAAATCACCTCCTGTTAAGGAGGCAGAGCGCCACTTGTTTCTACAGTAAAACTATATTTTGTCCCGGTGTGACGAACTCAGTCTTCTGCATGATCTGACTGTGAAGCTGCATACACACATGCTTGCTTTCCTAAGACCTGCCTTCCTGTTAGTAATTGGTCAAAACAACGTGAGCTTCAATATGATTGGATGTAATCGCTGTCCATCAATCATTTTAAGTTGAGGCGGACTGGCGGGCTGACCAGACCCAATCAGATCCCGTACTTGCGTGGTGCGTTCAAAGCGTATAGGACATACTGCCACATTCATTTTAATTTGGATGCGCGCAAAGATTTTATTGTGCGCTGAGAATGTGCGGGCAGTGCGCAATTGCGCATGCGCGCAGCTTAGAGGGAACATTGATTGGAGGTATATCTTCAAATGAGTGTTTCAAGTAATATACTAAAAAATTAAAAGTGTTTTAGGAGCTAGATGAAACAAATATCAGCAATGTTACTGTGCACTGAAGGACTATACAGTGTGTTATAAAAAGATGGGTGAGGTTTCTACAAGGATTCAGATTTCATTATCCCACAAGCGCCAAAGCTGCCTCTGCACTCGCCCACCTGCTGCTTTGTTGCTGTTTGGTTTCATTAAATGATTTGCCTTGTGAGAGTCGATCCCTCTACTGAAACGTGCATCACCATTTCCTCTTCCTGTCACTTTGGTTTCACTCAGCTCTACTCGAGCTTCAAGCTCCAGGCTCACGTTGGTCTTTTTTCCAGCTGCTATGTTTCTTTCTTTTAGCAAGGGTGCTCTTTCTTTTGTTTTGACAGTTCCATTTTTGTTGTGATGTTTGTTTTAAAAGAACTTACAAAAGGAACAAATGAAGAAAACAGACGAGTGGAAATGGGAATAAGGTGGAGGTGGTAGGAAGGAAAGAGGCCTGCCTGATCACGTAACCCGACTCCTGTCTTTTAAGTGTCTCCACATGTCAGCGTTTAGGCCGACATGTGGTCTTTCCCTTTGGAAACCTCATGTGTCAGACCAACATTCAGCCCCCCCTCCACCCCCCTTTTCTACTATCAGTGAGTCAAACTGTGTGGAAAGCTCTGAGGAGTAAAAGAGGGAAAGTCTGACATTGCTTTTTGACACGGCACATGTGTGTTTGTTTAAAAATAGTCTGGTGTGCCTGCTGGGGCCTGTTTCTATTGACGAGCGCTGCATGACGTCATACGCCGGATTCACCAGAGCGTGAGCAGATGTCTGTGAGCGGAGGTGCTGGATGGCGAGTTGTGATTCACCGCCTGGTTCTATTGTCTGCGTTTACATTCATAGTTGCTCTGTGGGGGAGGTCATCTTTGCTCGTAAGCCTTTAAGTCACTGAAAAAGCAAATAAAGTGCGTGATTATTATTTATTTGAACCTCATCTGTGACGTCAGAGACCACATCCTTACCAACCGTTTAAGGGACAAAAAGTTTGCTTGGGTCAGTTTATCAAGACTAAAGGTGGTCTAAAATGCAATTATGTCCAATTTAAACTTAATAATAAACAAGCTCATTAGACCATAAATGTAAGAGCCTTTAACTTTTTTTAATAATCTCATAAATGTAGTTCTTTTAAAGAATAGTTCTCGTACTCACTCTAGCAGCCTGAATCGAGTTTAGATTTGATTTTTGTAACAAAAAGTGCTATGCTTCCCCCACTCCCGCCCCCTGAGTACTTCTTTATCTGGCAATTTAAGCAAGATTGCATCAGATGCAGTTGTAATTTTCATTTATATTTGATGCAAAATTATTTTCTACTAAAATTATATGTATATTAAAAAAAAAAATCCCCCAATTTGGGTGAACAACAAAATTTGCTCGGGGGCCAGAATATTTCTTAGCAGACTCCAGCAGCCTTTAATTTGACACATCAATAAATAGATGCTTCTATAACAGGATGTTTTGTACAGTACTTTATTCAGTTACGGGACATAAACCAAACCTTTAAAAAGGTCAGTTTTGTTGTGTTGTATTAAAAAATGCAACCCTTCAAACCACAAGCTATCAATTTGAATTAGTGGAATGAGGAACGCTTAATGTCCTGTGCAGTTCTGCACAAAGTGGGACACCTGATCACCTGGGCTGTAACATCAGTTTACCTGTATTCAGCTCCCCAGCCCTTGACGAAGCTCATGCGGATAGTGCACATTCTGGTAAGCTGATAGACAGCCTCAAAGCCCTGGTTGACTGACTGTGCCAGCAGGGCAGCAAACTCCTGGTTGTTGAAGATCTTCAGGTTGCATCCTGGAAGGAAGAACACAAGACAGTTACACCAGAGAACCAAAAAAAACACCCCAAAACAAGTCACAGCTGGTTCCCATCTACACACAAAAGCTGGGACAAGAATGACCATTAATTTAAAGGTTTGTTTGACATGTCAAAGTATAAATTAGCAGTAAATGTTTCTCACTTGTGTTAAAGTGACATCTTTTTATTTATTTATTTCGAGGTAGGCTACACCAAAAATACTTTAAGTGTGACCTAATATAATAATTCCTGAGTAAATCCTGAATTTGAACAGTTGTCCAAAATATGACTATTGACACCTTGCACAAGGAGGGTAAGACACAAAAGGTCATTGCTGAAGAGGCTGGCTGTTCACAGAGCTCTGTGTCCAAGCACCTTAATAGAGAGACGAAGGGAAGGAAAAGATGTGGTAGAAAAAAATGTACAAGCAATAGGGATTACCTCACACTGGAAAGGATTGTGAAGCAAAACCCATTCCAAAATGTGGGGGAGATTCACATATTGCAGCTGAAGTCAGTGCTTCAAAAACCACCATGCACAGACATATGCAAGACATGGGTTTCAGCTGATCGGACAAACAATATTCAGTATTCAAACATATAAACATGATTATTATACATTTCGCTAACAAGGCACTCCAGTGTTATTAACTTCACTGTAATACTGAGAGTGCTTTTACTGAACCTTTACTGAAAGTTGACCTCTGCTTCTTTTTTGTTATTGTAATGTTTTCATACATTTCAATGTACAAAACAAGTCACACACACTAAGACATTTAGACTTAAAAACAAGAGCTGCGCCACCTCGACAAATGAGTGAGGAATAGTTTCCACCTTCTCCTGTCTAGGTTTGTCCAAATTATCACACAATGTTTTTCTGCTGACTATCTGTTGGACACACACCTGGAGGGATCTTGCAGACAGTGGCAGGATGCCAACCATAACGCTGATTACAGTTGGGGCTCTGGACAAAGATAGCACTGTCACTGAGACACTCTGCAAACACCTCTCCTCCGATGTAATACAGCCGCACACCACGCCCTTGGAGATAAAAAAAGACAGAACAGTGGATGTCATTAAGAGTAGCTGTGATTACTGGTTGTATTTGACTGACACTGGATCTAATCTGAGTGGAGAACTGAGCCCCACCGATGTGTCTGCGTGTTAACTCCACAGCTGCGTTGCGGTTGACGTTGGACAACAATCCGAGGCAGAAACGCTCAGAGTTGGAGGGGTCTGTGAAGCCGTCCACTGTCAGCGAGGGCTGCGAGGCGTGGAAGGTCTCTCCTACTCGCTGGTTCAGCTCGTAGTATGAAATAGAGCACCAGAAGGCCGGCTCACAGTATGTTACTGGCTGGAGGTCTGAGACAGAGAAAAACACAGTTGGTGAAAACTGAGGGAGAGAGACCTGGAGTTCAATTCTGTATTGTGTACTTTGTCTGTGAGTAGACTGAATTGTGCAGATCTGTCTGACTTTGTGAGAGGAAAAAAAAAAAAGAAGCCAGACACTGCAGTCAGTGCTGTAGGAATATTAAGTGAATGCAAATGGAGCTAAATAAAAGTCAAGCAGACAACAGAATAAATGAGAGAAGACACAAATGAGGGGGAATGATAATAAAAAGGAGACAAAATGAATGAAATGTGGAAAGGGTGAAAATTTTGTTATAGCTTGGTTCAGAAACCATCAGACCCCGTTTTCCCAGTTTCCACCATAGAAAATATGAAAATTTATTTCCACTGATGATTCCTCCTCAACACCAAAAACTCTATGAGAACTTCATCATTTAGTCTTTAAAGTTCAAGCAAGAACAGACCTTGCTGCCAAGTAAAACTGGTGTCATTTTCTTATTTAAACCAGCAGCATTCCAGCTAAAGTCCCCCTGGGGGTTTTCTTATCCTGTGAGAACAAACATAGGATATTTTTATTGATGTTAGTGTGAAGCGAGCAGTGCCTTGGCCTGTCTAATGGCTCACACTGTGGGTGTGAAGGACAAAAGCTTCTTTCATCACCTCGTTTCCTCTTGAAGAACGCAGTTAAACCAAACACAGAATTCCACTGGGAACAAACACCGGTGAAACATTTTGTCTGCAAGTGAAGAAGACCGAAAAGAAAATCCACACAGACAAGCAGTTAGTTACCTAAGTTACTGTGTGTGGGTGAAACGGGGTTCGGTGACAGGTTTGGCGAGCTTGTGTCCATACTATGGGTCATCTGGTGATCATTAGTCTCTCCATCCTCACTGAGGTATCCAGGTGGTGGTGTTTCTGAAAAACATGAAAACACATCAGACCAAGATACACAAATACAACTTATCGAGACACAGGTGGTTGACAGAATCTCTAGTTTGTACAGATAACACTTGGCTGAAGGGAACACAGCTGTGGTCACCTATTTACAGTTTCCTTACTTACCCATTCCCATAGATTTCAGGCATCAAACCAAGGCCAAACCAAAAGGTACAGGCAGTGTTTCACTGGGCTTTCAGTTCTTTACAGTCTCTTTGAATTCTGAGTAGGGATGCACGATATTGTATTTTTGACTATGGTAATATATCCAATATGCCAATATGTTAAAACTTATTTGGCCGATAACTGATACCGTTACTGTACCAATACCGATACAGTACTGATCATGTTTATATGATTTCCTTTGTCAGAGAACATAGCCCTCTTATTTAGGCTTATTTGCTACAACAGCTGTAAGAGCTGGTGATATATATTCAGTAACAGCCATATGCAAAGTACTTTAACTTGTATTAAATGAAAAGTGTTAAATGTTATTTATTAGCATTAGTCATCTGCGATGTAACTTGTGGAGGCTTGTTCCAGGTTTCTAGCTGCAGTGTGGGATCCTGTGCACTCCTGTGCATGAAGGACAGCCTTTTTAAGTTCAAAGATTTTGTCTCTCCATTGTGCTGTAAGACTAATCATGCTAACGGGGCTAACACGACGTCCAAATGTCTGAGGTTGAACTCACTCAAGTGCTATCGGCTATTAGCTTCTCAATGATGTCGGAAATGACGGCTTGTAACTCGGGTAAGGTTACATTGGAAAAGTATCTCAGACTGGCGACGATGTAGTGAGGCTCAACGTAGTCCAAAAATCTTCAGAATCTGATATCCTCACCAAAAAGAAAAAAAAAAACTTCCACACCGCCGACATTTGGAATTTTCCTCTCTGCCATGAGATCATGCCGCTGCAGGCATCCTTCTAACTGGGTTGACATACAAAAACAGCGTCTTTTATATCGGTGAGTTATTTTGATGGAATGGCCGATGCCCGATATTGAACTTTAACACTAATATCGGCTGATACCGATAACATGCCGATAATATTGTGCATCCCTAATTCTGAGTGCTTGCGACCAGTAAACCATGCTGTGTTTTTGCAACATAGGCAGATTTTGATCAGGCAGTTTTTTTTAATAATTATTGCTTATGATTGGTGTGGTTTTAGACCTGAACATTTAAGACTGAAGTCTTGAACGTTTTCTGCCATAAGGAGGGTGGAGGTGTCAAAACTGAGCTCTAGGGCTCTAAAATTACAGAAACTAAAATGAGAAGCAATAAAATCAGTTTTAAGATGTCCACAACAACTCGAAGACTATACCGAGTGAAAATTTGTCATGCACATTTTTTGAAGGCGTTTAAAATTCAAGTAAAAAAAAAAAAAAACTATCTGCAAATCTCTCAAAAAATCCCCATAAACATTTTCTCAAGACATTTTGGAGGCTCCCTCTTAAATGCCATTTGCCAACTACTCTCCAACATGTGCAGCCCAGTGAGACACTGGCTGAAGGACAAGAGCAAAATTCACCCAAATAAATATTTAAAGTTTTACAGTCAGCATCAAATTTATAAATGATGGTCATTTCAATAAAGAAAGACGTCTTCTAAAAATAACATATCTCATTCAACTGTTTGTTCACAAAATTCAATTGTCCCCTTCTTTCAGCCTCTACTCAGAGAAGTCCTGTTCAAAGATTGTATGGTTTTTTTTTCTTAATGTGTTACACCCTAATTTGTAGATATTATATACTATATAATTATATTATATCATATACAGTATGTTACGTTCTACCATGTTGTTTACTCTATTTCTTTTGGACCTTGTGAATATTATATTTGTATTTCTTTTTCACTTTTGGTACTTTATTTTGTACTTTTATTGCATGCTTTAGTATTTCTTGTTGTTTGTTTAGCAAGTCAAAATGCCTCTGCTCATCCTGAACATTTCATTGCATTGTTGACCTTGTGTTAACCTGCATATGACAAATAACAATAACCATATCTGAAAATGTTTACCGGTACTTATTCACTAAAGATTAAGAAGAAACAAACTCCTCAGCATGCCCTTTTGTCCCAGGTGTAAAATTTCTAACAGCATTTATGATTTGTCAAACCATAAACTGACTCTTATTGTGAGTCAACTTTGGAGGAGTACTGGTACCTGGTATGTAGTTGCTCTGAGGCTCAATACCAGCAGGGAAATTGGTGTTTTCAGGGATTGAATGGCTGTAGTCATCCAGGGGTGGGAACTCGCTGGGGATTTCTGTGTGTCTGGGCACCAGCACCGGTGGGAGGACTGAGACACAAACATGAAGTCAGAAACACACAGCCAGCATGCAGTTTCCTACAATATTTCAGCAGTGACTGGTTTATCTTAACTTTCAAAACTAAAACAAATCAGTGTGAAGAGGATTATGAATAGTGAAACACTAGAGTTTATTTTCAACAAGTCAAAATATAATTAAACAATTACAAAATCTATGAACATCCTCCCTTAAATTCAGGGACCTTTGCTAAAACTAACGTCAGAAGGATTGATTGACCATCTAAGCTGCCGTACCTGGCGTCTCCACTCTCTGGTAGTGATAAGGGTTGACGCACACTTCATCCTTTTTTGTATGGAAGGCGTACTCGCACAGCTCCACTGCTCGCAGCTCGTGGTGAGACTGCAGGTCCGGCCAGCGCCACAGCCGGCAGTAGATAACGTGAGGCAGACCTTTTCTATGGGACACCTGCAGGCGTCCGTCCAAGGATCTGCCAAGAAGGAACGAAGACAAAGAAGTCTGTCAATACACCCTGAGATCTTAATAGTAAGTTTTTCATGTTTAAGCAAGAACAAATAAAGATGCTTTCTTGACTTGTTTTTTTCTCCTTTTCAATAAAAGTATTTAATTTATAGTCTACACCGTCATATTTCTAATTTTCAGTATGGTGTCTGCATCCACATGTTATCTAATACTGCTTTTAGTGGGTTCCTAACAGTTGCTGGTTTAATCTAATTTATTTTTTGGAAAAACACGTCATTTAAAAAAATTCTAATTGTAATAGTGTTTGATGTAAAATATTTTATAAAGACAAATTGGTTTCTAAGCAGGGCGGCACGGTGGTCCAGTTGGTCGAGCTGCTACCTCTCGGGAGGCCTTTCTGGGTGGAGTTTGCATGTTCTCTCCATGCATGCATGGGTTTTCTCCAGGTACTCCAGTTTCCTCCCACAGACCAAAAACATGCATGTTAGACTGATTTGTAACTCTAAATTGTCTCTAGGTGTGAGTGAGAGAGTGAATAGTTGTTTGTCTCTATGTGTCTTTGTGATGGACTGGAGACCTGTCCAGGGTGTCCCCTGTCTCTCGCTCAGTGCTGCTGAATATGGGCACTTTAATAATAATAATAATAAACTTTATTTGTATAGCACCTTCCTACAATGCCTTGCATTGACCAAGGTGCTTAACAGGATAAAAAGATGAATAAACTGGAACAATAAATCAATGAAAATAGAATAAGAAACAACAGCAATAAAAGAAGGCAATGGAAATAAAAATGCTACATACTAAAATACCAAAAGTAATAAAAGTTACACACTGAAAGCTTTTTTGAACAAGTGGGTCTTCAGTCTGGTTTTGAACAGAGTCAGATCAGAGGTGGCACGCAGCTCAAGGGGGAGACTGTTCCAGGCTTTTGGGCCGGCAACAGAAAATGACCGGTCTCCCCATTGTTTGTACCTTGAGCGAGGCACCTCCAGCAGGTGTTGACTGGCAGATCGTAAAGCTCTGCCGGGCTGATGGACTTTCAAAAGTTCTGAGATGTACAGAGGTGCAAGTCCATTCAGAGCTTTGAAAACAAACAGCAGCAGCTTGAACTGTATCCTGAACTGAACCGGGAGCCAGTGTAGAGAGGACAGGACAGGAGTGATGTGTTCATATTTTCGTGTGTTGGTCAAAAAGCGCGCGGCAGAGTTCTGTACAAGCTGTAAACGGGAGATGGAGGATTGATTAATACCAACATACAAAGCATTACAATAATCAAGTCTGGAGGTCACAAAGGCATGGATGGCCTTCTCCAGATCACCACGGCTGAGAAATGACTTGACTTTAGAGAGCAGACGGAGCTGGAAAAAGCTGGTCTTGACAACAGAACTGATCTGTTTATCAAACTTTAAGTTGGAGTCAAGCTGCACTCCAAGATTTCTGACCACCGGGTTGAAGTGGGGGAGGGGAAAACCAACACTGGGACTGGGAAGGATGTTGCTGGTGTCATCAGGTGCACCAAATAAAATGCATTCAGTTTTATCTGTGTTTAGGTGGAGGAAGTTTTGAGAGAGCCAGTGCTTAATGTCATTTAAGCAGTTGACAAGAGTGTTTGAACTGAGTGAGGGGTTGGGAGTGACTGGCAGATAGATTTGTAAATCGTCTGCATACATGTGAAAAGACAGGTTATGACGTGCAATGATTGATCCTAATGGCAGCATGTAAAGAGAGAAGAGGACTGGCCCTAGAATAGATCCCTGTGGTACGCCAGAGGTCAGAGGGGTTGATGAAGAGGAGGACAGATCACCTATCATGACAGAAAAAGTTCTCCCAGACAGGTAAGATTTGAACCACTCAAGCACAGCTCCCTGGAGGCCAACCTGCTGAGACAAACGGTTGATTAGTACCTGATGGTCGACGGTGTCAAAAGCTGCTGAGAGGTCTAACATCACCAGCAGAGCAGGGTTTTTTGCATCCAGAGACAGAAGAATGTCATTCTGCACTTTGAGCAGTGCAGATTCAGTGCTGTGACGAGCTCGAAAACCTGACTGAAATTTTTCAAACAGGTTGTTGAGCTCTAGAAAAGATTGAAGTTGAATAAAAACAATCTTTTCTAGGACCTTTGATAGAAATGACAGATGGGAAACTGGTCTGAAATTAGAGAGAGCTGTAGGATCTAGGCCTGGTTTTTTGAGAAGAGGCCTGACCACAGCATGTTTGAAAGCAGATGGCACAAAACCTGAAGATAGACAGCTGTTAATAAATGACAAAACACAAGGACCAATTACATCAAAGGACTGTTTGAACATTTTAGAGGGAATGATGTCCAGAGAACAGTTAGTTGGTTTCATCTGCTGAACCACCTTGATGAGGTGAGGCAGTGAAACCAGGTCGAACTGGTCAAAAACAGCAGTGGTTATTGCAGATGCACATGGCTGGATGGTGTTGGATGGACTGACAATGTTCTGCCTGATAGAGTCTATTTTGTTGACAAAATAGCTCTGAAAGTCATCACAGGTAGACTGTGTGGCAGTTTTCAGAACATTGACAGATGGATTGATAACACTAGTGACGCCCGTGAACCGAAAAGGAAGAAGCGGGTAAAGATGATGGATGAATGAATGGATGAATAGTTTCTAAGCATTACAACTATCATTTCCTAAGCCTAGTTAATAATTAAAACTGTCCGGCTACAAATAAAAAAAAAAACCAAATAAATATAATTATTTCTCACACTAGAATTCACCAGATAAACGTTTATTCTATAAAAGTACCGGTAACTCTGGAGTGAAGTGTTTACCACTGCAGGACTCTGAAATGACATCCTGGTGATGAGAGCACAAGCTTTGAGCACGCTTGTAACAATGTGATATCTATTAATAAAGAACTGGAAATGAGATTAACGTATGTGTAACAGGAATTTCATTATCTAGTGTAACATCTGCACTCATCTGGGATACAATGCCCTGACAGGAGGATTAAGTTTGGTGGTTGTTTGACATTGCACGTTGACATATTGGGGTTGTAGCTGCTTATCTTGTAGCACAATGACCCATGGCAGGAAAAAAAATGTTAAGCTCATCATGTTATACTGTACAAGAGTCAACAACCACATACACCCCTGGGTGTCTGTCTCAACTGGCCAGTGTTGCATATAAACACAGACTAAAGGCCTTGTTATACTCGGCAAGACGGCCTGTCGGATGTCTTTTACCCCCCGTTGAGTGAGCAAACATTGCGCAACTTTTGGCCGCACTCCCGTTGTGATCCCCCGGTGACAGCGCATCGTGTGCATAGCCCCCAAGCAGAACTCCGAGAAGCCGACGATGCGGCTCGCAGCGTGTGATTGGTTCAAAGTTTGTGGGCGTTTTTTGTTTTTGCTTTGACAGACATGGATAGTTTTGAAGAGAACTTGTCTGTGTGTGCGCGCGCACGCAAACCGTGCGCCTCAGCACACTTTGCGCATTGCACCCAACACACACACACACACACCAATACATATATATATATATAAATATATATATATAAATATATATATATAAATATATAAATAAATAAATATATAAATAAATA
>JBBPBX010014131.1:18111-41922 GCA_038048925.1 Garcialebias charrua
ATATATATATATATATATAATATATATAATATATATATATATACGCGCGCACACAAAAGCATGCGCGCCTGCATGCACCCTTTAAAAGAAAGCAAACTCCGCTGTTATACAACAAGCCGTGGTGGTCTAGTGGTTAAGACGTTGCGCTGCAACACCAAAGGACGTGAGTTCGAATCATAGTTGAGTTTTTTTTTTTTATGATTTGGTTGACTATAATATTCTTTTATTATTGTTCAAAGCTCAGAATTTATGGTTTTGTGTGAGAAATCATTTAATATCTTATATATTTTTTTATATATGTGATTGCTATTTGAATTGATTGTTAATTTTGTTTGAAGAAGGGGCAGAAATAATGAGATTTTTTTCTTCTTCTGCCTCCTTTCATTTCATGTATTGTTTTGTTTTATAATGTGGTTTTGTAAATAATTTTCTTGTGTTTTTACAATTTGAAATGAATAAATTCAATAAAAAAAATAAAAAAAGTTGGAAGAGGGAGGGAAGAGGGAGGGATTTATTATAATTTATCCCCCACGTCTTGCCAAGTATAAACACTCAATGCGGTCGGTGACACACGTCAGCGCTGGGTTCACTCAACGGGGGGGTAAAAGACATGAGACACTAGTATAAACCCAGCTTAAGGGACAAAGGATTAAGATGAAGGTTTTTAGAAGGACAAACGTAACATCAGAATAAAACCAAAAACATATATCATCTAAAAACTGAGAACTCAACTGAACCACATTTGTGTCATCTATGGTAAATGTGTTTTATTTTATTCTTAAGCTTTAAATCACAGGCTTTATGCTTTCCAAAGTGACTACCGGTAGCAGCATCCTAACAGGGGGTGGGGGAGGTAAATTCTGCAAATGGAATCTGTGTATTTTATAAACATGTATCATTATAAAACCATAAAAGCAGATAAGATAAATAAAAATATTCAGATTCAGATAAGCCTGCATCAAAGAATTGACAATGAATTCCTCTTGCTACAAATAAAACTAGGGGAATCAAATCTTGCAGAACCATGTTAAAATAATCCAGAGCTTTAATCACCCATTAAATATCAAAACATGAAAGCCAGGCAGCACAGTGAGAAGTGTAAAGTAAAGTATAAAGTCCCTACATGAGAATGCCAGACCCAAGCTTTGTTTCATAATGTTAGTAAACAATTTGTTCATTACATTTAAGTAATTCAGCATTTACCATAAAAATAAAAACTGCAGTCTTTTTGACAGCCATGGTTGTTTAGTTATTTGGAAGGAAGACAGACAGACAGACAGACAGACAGACAGACAGACAGACAGACAGACAGACTGACTCACTCTATGGGCTTGTTTACAATCGAGTTCAAATCTCTTCAGTAATGCCATCTCTGCAAAGTTACAAATGTTCATTCATTGTATGTTTCATGTTTAAAGCTTATTTTACATTCAATGACAAAATGTTAATATTTGGTTAATATGTTCCCTTATCAGTCAGTCACTCGGTGCAACATAAATGCTATGGTAAATTGCGCTCCGCGCGATTACCTGAAGGAGTACAATCACGCCTTTACGGCAGGGGCGTCAGCGTCACGCCAGAGACCCTGCCCTCTGGGTACTTAAGGCGCTGACGTAGTGCTGGACGATAATTCAATAACGATAAATATCGCGATATACTTTTATTCAATAACGATGATATGAAGTTTAAGCATATTTTCGATATTTCGATAGGATTTTACAACGTTTCACTGACGTTTTTCTGTTTCTGTTCGGGTTGGAGCGGCTGCTTCAACAACCCGCCCGGACAGAAAAAGCTGTGACACAAAACGTGCGTGGTGACGTCGTTGTTACGCAGCGCTCACTCCAGCAGCAGGCGTTAGCGGTAGCAGGCTAAAAGCTAAGCTAGTCTCCAAAGCGCGTTAAGTTTTCGCTTCAAAACGAGTCAAACGAGTGCTCATGACCGTCAGAATGTGACTGAACAAAGTTTCACAAGCGAAGAGAAAGCAGACGACATCACTGATGAGAGGAAAGACTAATTCGTCGGTGTGGACGTAGTTCGGTTTTGTTAAACTGCAGGTCTCATCTGCAGCGAGTCTTACTCGGTTTCTTTATTTTGCAAAACGTGACAAAGTCGTTCTAACTAGCGGTGGGAACATCTATTCTAACTTGTTTAATCTGAAGAGTTTCCACTCGATAGAATATGATGAGAGTCAGAAGATGAAGAACAATAAAGTTTGAGCCAACGTTTCCCTGAAACTACGACGTAAACAAACAGCCCCAGCAGCGCTGCATGTTTTTTAAATTCAAAATAAAACAAATTCATCAGAAGAAGAAAAAACACTGAATGAAAATGTGCAGAAAGACGAAAATAGTGTTTTAATATCTGCCCCTTGTTTAAAAAATACAAAATAACTACAAACAAACAACAACCTTCACTTCACCTGCACCACACCTTCCCAACAACTTTGATTTAATCATATTTTAAAACATATAAATAGTTTTAGAAATGTTTATGGTGATATCAAGTCAACACAATCCTGTTTCCTGATTTACAACTCAGCTCCTTCAAACTAGTCCTAAATGGAGGTTTTACAAACATTTACATTCCCTTCAGGGTTTAATAACTTTAAACAAATTTTAATTGAATATTTGGGGGGTAATTTTTTTTCAGTTTTATACATGACTTGTAAAATACTATGTTCAACCAAATCATAAAATTTTAATAATTTAAACTGATGAAATATTTGTTGGGTGACCATAGCACTTCCTACTAATAATTCTTGTAGCTCTTTAAAAACAAAACAAAAAAACAGGGTTTGTAATAGTTTTACATGCTTTTCCCCAAACTTCAATACAACAGATTAAATATGGAACAATCATTACATTATTCAATATATTCAAAACTTTGTCATTCAAAAACTATTTTACTTTATACAGTAATGCAATTGATTTTGTTATTTTTATTCTTAAGTAATTTCCATGAGATTTCTATGTCAGCTTCTTATAAATAACAACACCCAAAAGTTTTATTTAATTAACTATGAATTTCAATGCTGTAAATTTTAAAGATGTTTAAAGTTAAAACTATTAATATTGACACAGTTGAGAATTTTATGGCAAGAAAGTTCATGCTCAATAATCCACGTACCAAATCCAATAATTTTCAGTCGGGTCATCTGGACAGTTTCTTTTTATAGAAATTGGATGGAGGATGGAGGGTGAAACGTTTCTATAAAAAAGAAAGTGTCCAGATGACCCGACTGAGAATTATTGGGTTGAGAAGTTTATGTTTATTTGATGGTGATTTCCATCTTTTTGGAGGCTAAATACAAATACAAGGAGAACATTAATTTATTTGTATAGTTTATAGTTTTTTTTAGGCTTTTATATTGTTTATATCGATATCAAATTATATCGTTATCGACCGAAATTAAGAACTATATCGTGATAAAAATTTTGGCCATATCGTCCAGCCCTACGCTGACGCCCATCCTACTTTCTCTTATTGCCCTTCACCTCGCTTAAACCTGAACTCAACTTTCTTTGCGGGACTTCTCTGTGCTTCATCGCTCGACCAGAGGTGAGCTTGCTAACTACACAGGGCGTACAGAGAATTCTTCCTGCGTACTGCCGGGCTAGCGAAAGCTAGTCCGGCACATTTTACCTTATCCCCAAAGTTTTTTCTTCTCCTCTCTCCGCAGACTGCTTCGCTCGACGGCGCTAAACTGCGTCACATCGCTACCTCTGCTAATTTCGTAGCAGGCTAGCCAGCGAAAGCGACGCGACGGAGGAGATGTCTCAAAAGAAAAAGAAAAAGGATTTTGGAAGGACTCGCTCGCCTTATCTCGGACATGCCTCCGGAGAAAGGAAAGCGAAAGTCAAGACTTCCAAAAAAGACGAGCAGGACGACGAGCCCAACCTCGCGCGCCTGCCCCAGCGGATGCGGTTTTTCCCTCTCGGCGACGGACACCCATGAGGCCTGTCTTGTCTGCTTAGGAATGCTACACGCTAACATGGCGCTGGATGCGCCCAAATCATGCCCACACTGTAGCCAGATGCTGGAGGCTGTGATGGTGTGATCACACCGGACAGCGTTTCAACGGCAGTAGCGTCCAGCTTACATGCAAAGTCAATGGGGGACGCGCTTCCAGCCGCGTCTTGGCGTCGGGCGTCACGTCACGTGCGTGTTGAGCGTGCTGGAAAGCGTTTTTCCGTGCACGTGAACCCGCGTCACCCTCCAAAGCACGCATTCACCATGTTGAAGATTTCGCCGTTCAACTCTCCCTGATTGGTTGATCAGGGAGAGTTGGGGGGAGAAGAGAGGGGGTCAGGGGGAGAGGGGGAGAGTCCCTATGTGACGCGGAAACGATTGCGCAACTACGTGACGTATTGTTTGTGGGACACAGAAAAAACCTGCGGAGTCATGGACTATGGAAGAGAAACTCATTGTAGCTGTGTGTTCGCGACAATTCCTTCACGACCAGTCAAGTCTGCTCCACAGAGACAGAAATAAAAAGCTCCTCGCCTGGCGGAGTGCAGTGAGGACTCGGTATACTGGTAAGCTCCTCCCACACACCCAGCAGCAGTTTCGCGTTCAGGTCTGGACACCAAGTGCATCCACTTGCGTGCGTGACGAGCTTTTTGGAAGTTGAAACGCTGTTCGGTGTGATCACACCATAAGGAGGCACCGGGCGGACTTCGTCGCCAAAGCCATGGGCGCTGCCGCAGTGCCAACAGACCCGGACACAACTGAGCTTCTCACTCCTACCCCGGAGCTCGAGAACATGGCTCTGGAGGACAGCACCCAAGGCGAATAGGGTGACAGCCAAGACACGCTGGCTCCCATCGGGGACTTAACAGTCGACTTCGACACTCGAGGCTTGATGAATGAGGACGAACTCTCGATTTCAGCCTCAGATGAATTTTCTGCTGATGATGCCGACCCTGAGTACGACAAACAGGTGGGAGACCTCTCTCACACCCCAGCGCCTGTGCTCCCGGAGACTGACTTTTCGATCCCTGCTCTGTTCGACTTGTGTCACAGAGCAACGGACGCGCTGCAGATCCCATGGCCAGAACCTCCACCCCGTCAACAAGTCACGAGGTTGGCAGGAAATTATTTTTACTCAAAACAGCAGTCCGCCACAAGTCAAAGGATACCCATCTTTCCGGATTTCCTCACAGAGCTGACTCGCACCTGGACCCAACCCAGGGCTCCCATGCTGCTGCCACTCTCACAAATCCTCGACGTGGACGGGGTGGATGCACCGGGCATAGCCAACGTGCCACAAATGGAGGACACACTGGCTTCTCACCTGGCCCCCAGGTCATCCGGGACGAAACCAACTTTGCCCAGCAAAGCCTGTCGAGCCTCGGCTTCTCTGCTCGAGAAATGCTACAGGACTCAGGGCCTCGCGGTGCGCGCAATGAACGCATCTGCCATGATGCAGGCATACCTGGCTGAAAAACTGCAGGAGCTCCAGGTAACGACGGACAGAGAGGCTGCCGCCGACCTGCTGGAGGAAGCACGCAGGGCAACAGACTTTGTGCTCCGTATGATGGGGACAACAGCTGTTGCACAAGGCAGAAGCATGGCTGAGGTGGTCATCGCACAACGCCATCTGTGGCTGACTCTAACTGACCTCCCGGAGGGACAGAAAATTCCTTTTCTGCACCACTCCATAGAGCCGACGGGATTATTCGGAAAAGCTCTGGATCGAATTCAGACCAGACTGGACCAGAGGCGCAAACAGGCTGAGACTCTCCAGGTAGGCATCCTCAGAAGAGCCTTCGCCCTCCCTCCCCAGGGAGTCAGCCGGGAGCATCCCGCAGCCTCGACACCACTCGACCACACGTGTCCCACCGCAAAAGTGGCCGGCATACGAGGCCGAGCACCGGCGGAGAACACCGCCGGACCCGCCTCGGGCCGAACACGCCTGGAGTAAGAACAGATTTGTTCCCCGCCAGGCGGTCAGACATAGGGCCTCCTCGGCGAACCGGGACGCCAGACAGAAACGGGCCAGACGAACCAGGCCCTCTTCTTTACTTTGCACGATCACCCGCGCACGTGGTACGGGAAATGATCTTTTCACGACCAGACTTTGTTTGTAACATGGTACAAAAAGCTGGTGACTTTACTTTACGCACGAATCATGTTTTTTCAGCTGTGATTGACATAAAGTCAAATATGTCGTTACACATAAGCATGAATAAAGCTAAAAAAACAGCCTCTCTCTGTTTCTGGACTCAAAAAAAAAGAAGAAAAAAGAAACAAACAACAAACAAAACACAGTAACATCAGCAGCACAACCCCCTCTGTTCTTCCAGCCGACATAAAGGGCGGGGGCCATCATTCCCCCCTCCCTCACGGCTCACGGGGTGTTAGTCTATTCAATAAGCCCCAGCTGGGTGTCTCGGGTCTGTCTGCAAGAGACAGTACCAGAGGCGCCGGCAAACAGGCCCGTCAGACCTCACAGAGACAGGTGAGGGGGTCACGTGCTCCAGTACCCGCCCTGGTGTAAACCACGGGGCCGGCAATACACAAATCAAACGAACCTGTGTCACGTCCGCGCTCCAGGGGTGCGCGCCGACAGAACCTGGCAGCCTACCTTCCGAGCCAGCTTCTATTCATTGGATTTCAGTAAGTGACGGGGGGTTACAACAGAAGTCCACAGGCCAAAACCAGTGTCACACGTTCACAAAGGAAGTGGTGATGATGCTGCAGCTTGTGTAAACACTCAATGCAGAGCAGAAATGGCACCAGGGCTAAATCAGATTCCTCTTCCCTCTAATCGAAGGGGACTGAACTTCCTGTCACCAGCCAAACAAAAAACTGCTCAACATGGAGAGCTATCTCGGACAACTTCATATTCACCTGCTGAAACTGTCCACTTATCCTCAGTGGGCGACATGCCCTGTTCAAGCCATGATCCTGCAGCGTGTGACCACGCTCGCTATACTGAATCAGTTCTACTACTAAACGATACCCCCCATCAGGTGAAACACAGCCTCCCGGACCGGAGAACAGTGATCCAGACCCAACCGTGAAGCGGGCTGGAGTCAGGAGGTCTGCTCATATCCAGAACCTCCGAACCATGACTCCTCACCAAAACAGAAAAAACAGGCATTCTGTTTCGCTTTTGCCCAATAATGGCAGCAGATTGTCTCTGCCTCCTAACACTCTCGATCAGAGAGGTATGGAGGTGCATCTGCAAGAGGATCCTCTCCCTAACCTGGTTGACCCTCAAAGTGCCACAGAAACTAGGACCCTCGAGGAGGAGCTGGTTCCGTCACCTGCTCCTCTTCAGGGACCCACCATGTCACCAGAGGGAACAGCCTCGCCGCTTATGCTGAGAGCTGTGGCAGATTTCAGCTTGGTAGCTGAGAGGAACAAACTGGTGGCCTCAAGCCTACCCGAGAACGTGGTAAATACCATTCAAAATGCTCGAGCTGTGTCAACACAGTCTCTCTACGCCCGGAAATTACGTATTTTTGAAGCTTGGTGCATAGAAAGAAATATTATTTCTTATTCATGTGACTTGGTCCAGTTCCTCACCTTTCTTCAAGACCTGCTTGAGAAAAATCGTTCTTTCTCGACCATTAAGGTGTTTTTATCAGTTATTTCAGCTTGTCACGAGGGCTGGGGGAGTAGGACGCCTGGAGCGCACCCGCTCATCATAAGATTTATGAAGGGCGTGCTAAGGAAGAGACCCCCCAGCAGGATATTGACCCCTGGATGGGACCTTACTCTGGTCTTGGGGGCTCTCTGTGACCCCCCATTCGAACCACTGAGCGACATTAAGATAGATGTATTATCTTATAAGACCGCTCTGCTCCTGGCTCTGTGCTCGGCGAAACGTGTGGGTGACCTCCATGCTTTGTCCGTGCACCCAATGTGTACCAGGTTCTCCTCTGATGGGTCAAAGATCACCCTAAGGCCCAATCCTGCATATATCCCTAAGGTCTTGACTCTGAACCCCAGAAGTCTGGACTTTGATCTCTCTTCTTTTCCTCTTGCTCCTGTCCTCACTCAGGAGCAGAAAAGGCTGAAGGCTCTCTGCCCTGTGAGGGCTTTAAGCACTTACATGCAGAGAACAGCTGAATGGAGGAAAACAAATCAACTGTTTGTGTGCTTTGCAGCACCAGCTACTGGCAGGGCCCTATCAAAGCAGCGCCTCTCACACTGGGTGACTGAGGCCATAAAAAGGGCGTTCAGTAGCAAAGGTCAACAGGTGCCCTCTGGAGTGTGTGCCTACTCCACTCGGGGCCTGGCCACCTCGTGGTCATTGTTCAAGGGTGTACCAGTGGCAGACATCTGTGCGGCTGCGAACTGGAGCTCTACAAATATGTTTGCAAAGCATTACAGTTTGGACGTTACTGCGTGTGATGTCACTCAGGCTGTCCTTTCTAACACACAGTAGAAAGCGACCTTGAGATGCCTATTGAATAAAGGCGGACGTTCACACTAGGATGCATTTTACTGAGCATTTCAAGGGCGTGAATGAATTACGTTCCCATAGCATTTATGTTGCACCGAGTGACTGACTGATAAGGGAACTGAAAGTTATGCACCATAACTCATGTTCCCTGAAGGAAGGGAACGAGGTGCAACATACTTGGCCCTTTTCAATGCTGAAAGCTCTGTGAAGTGCATTATGGAGAAAGTAGGATGGGCGTCAGCGCCTTAAACACCCAGAGGGCGGGGTCTCTGGCGTGACGCTGACGCCCCTGTCGTAAAGGCGTGATTGTATTCCTTCAGGTAATCGCGCGGAGCGCAATTTCCCATAGCATTTATGTTGCACCTCGTTCCCTTCCTTCAGGGAACATGAGTTGTGGTGCATAACTTTCAGTTTTGACTAGTGTTTGAGTAAGTCCACATGTGACCCCGTTTCCTTTTTTCAGTTTGAGATTTCCTGTGTTTAGAACATTTTGCAATGATAATACTGTACTGACAATTTCCTTTCACCAGATTTCATAACTCTGAGATGTTTATAAGTGATTGCAGCATCAGTTTAGATGGTTTTTGTACTTCTGGAAGTTACGACATAACATCCCATGAAATGTTTTCCGTTACACCTATACAGATAACAAATGCAACTTACAGTTTAGTTTTTAATTTGGATTATTAAATCTCAGTGGTATCAAAAAACAAGTCCGAATACTATTTGTAACTATAGGGGAAAAAAAAGTTGTTTTAAAAAAAGACTGATCTGATGTAATTGGCAATGATGATAGGTCCAACAACTAAATGCAGATGTGGCTATTAAAAAGAAAGATCAGGCGATAGCAGAAAGCAGGATCCACCGAAAAACCAACATACGGTAACTACAGTATACGAGTATGTACACAAGTAACAGACAGAGCATCTGTTTGTGTCACATAAACGCTGTACAGGGAACCCCCGACCTACGAACGAGTTTGGGACCTAAGAACCGTTCGCAGCTCGATCCGTTCGTAGGTAGGGGGTGAAAATTATATTTAAAAAAAAAATTATTCATTCATTCATTCATTCAACCCTTATTTATCATGCTAACGGAGCGTGCGCACATTTAATCATGTACAGTAGTGTACTGTAATGTTAAACATTGCTATTCACATTTACAGAATAAATAAAAATATATTTTCTTACTTTGAGATGGTCAAAGCCGACATCTTAGGTTGCCATGCGTTGATTGTTTTCGGGCCGAGCAGCGCGGGCCACCGCAGCTGCTCCAGGCCTGTGTTAGCTAGCTGGCTAGCTTCTGCTAGCCAAGCCATGAGCTAGTGTTGGAGCGGCGGCGCGATCAATCTGCAGCTCCTGCTCCAGCCGCTGCTCCAGCCTGAGACGTCCACAGAGCTATTCCAGCTAGTAATTAATCCACATGATGCGATCCTGGTCACCAGTGTTCAAAAGGCCGGCTCCCGTGTTAGCTCCAGTGTTAGCTCTGGAGCTAGCCAGGCCGGAGGTGTAGCCAGGCCGGCTGGAGGTGTTCGCACGGCGGCCTGGCACGATCGGCGATAAATCCGCTCCTGCCTGAGACATCCACAAAGTTCACAGAGACGTTTCCAGCTAGTAATTAATCCATATGAAGCCATCCTGGTCACCAGTCTTCGTCCAGCTCTCGGCAGCTAACCTAAGATGGCGTCCGGTCCGGTGTTCTACATTAATTTGTGACCGGAGACCCCAGTGACTGAACCTTAAATAGCGTCCGGTGTTCTACATTAATTTGTGACCGTGTAAACTGAAGACCTACTTCCTGTTTCCCAAAATTGCTCAAAAATTGCTCAAAAATGATCAGAAATGATCTTTTTTATCATAATTATTATTTATAAAGCCTTTAAAACAACCAGAGCTGCAACAAAGTGATGTACACATGAAATTAAGAACATTTAAACACAAAAAAAAAAAAAAAAAAAAAAAATTTTTTTTTTTTTTTTTTTTAATTCATATTTTTATTAAATATGATATGTTCGTAAGTCCCGTGGTTCGCAGGTCGATGGGGTCGTAGGTCGGGGGTTACCTGTATCTGCAATAGTAAAAAAAAAATAAAAAATGGAGGAAAAAAAGATTTAAAGCCTAATTTATCAGTGTACTGTACTGTAAAAGTTTAAAGTTTATTTTTAAGTTGTATATCAAGTTCAAGTAACTTTGTCATTCGCATCACATATAGCACATGTGATGTACCACATGTGCATGTACCACAGTGCAGCTTATTAAGCTGAAGATTCAAAGCCAGACAACTTCAATGTAACTCAAACTAAACACTTTAATGACTCTGAACAGCTAAACAAGCGGTGCGCCAACATCGTTGCTGAGGGATTTGAACAGTGACAGTTTGTAGTTTTCGAGATGAGTGTTTTTCTGGACTGGAATTGAACAGGGAATGCAATTAACCTTTGGTGCAATATATTCAAGTACGTAGGTAGGAATTATGCTGTGTAGGAGAACAGAGGTAGTTTTTATCTGCTTGTCTGAGGAGGTGCAGAGTGACTGAGCAATATCCACCACCAGGCACAATGGTGGAACCAGTGGATGACCAATGGCGGCCTTGACCACCATAGAGTACGTTAATCTTTGGCCACCTCAATCATTAGAGGAAACTATACTTTAAAGTGATATTAAAACAAAAAACAAACAAAACAAAAAACCACAAGTTTCCTCTAATGACTGGGGAGGCCAGTTTACATATTGGTGGCCATCTTGGATATTGACGAAGCATCCCAATGTTTGAAAGGAACTTTTCTTACACCTAGAAGCACCAAAATGGAAATTGGCACGTTGCCTATTTTTCAAGTTACCCAGCTCACATGATAAGCAGGTTGGACGGACAGATGGAGAGTACAGGTATTTACAAGTCTACTCTTCGCTCTGCAACGGGGGACAGCAAAACTACTCACACTCACATCAAATGCTTCTTGCTCTCAAGTTGGCATCATTACAAAAGCTCACCTGTCCTTTCAAAATAAGAGCATTTTCTTCTCGTCGAGAAAACACTCCCTGTTAATCGTGTTATTAACATTTCCAAGTGTTTTTATTTTATTTTAACCATTTTACTTTGCAAATATGTGTAATTGTATATTTGCATTTCAATAAAGCTAAGGGCCTGTTTACACGGCACGTATTTTGAGTGAAACCGCTCCTTTCTCTCTGCGTCTTTGCTTATCGTTGACACAACACCACTGGCCCCCCTCTTTGAATCCGACGGTTTCTTGATCCACTGCTCAGGGTGGAGGTTTTTCGCTGACCCCCCGTTGATAATGTAAACATCTCCCGTGGAGCTTTTGTTTGAACACATGCGCGCAGCACGCACGCGCGGACAGTCAGGGCAGGCGGACATTTCACGTGTCACGCTGCACAATATGTGCTAATTATTACAGTTTAACAATAATAAACAATATTTATGTTAGCGTGGGAGATATATAAAGTTATCTGAACTAAATTAATCTATCTGGACTCGTTACATCATTTAAACAATGCGTAACGTGCTATGAAAATGAAGACACCAGGTTTATTTTTTATTTATTTATTTATTCAACACCACAAACTGTATGTCACACAAACACTGAGAATTAAACTGAACACTATTAAAACACGTTAACTGAACTGTAAATACGTTAATGAACTGGACTCTTGCTGTGTGTTCATCTGGACCCCATCAGAACCGGTCCGCCTGTTGGAACGACAGCTTTTCCACCTGGCAAAAATAAAATAAAATAAAAACTCTGTTGTTGTGTGATCAAAGTAAACACAAGCAAACATTATATTAAGAACGTTGATTTACCTGCTGTAAGTCATGTTTTTCACAGAGTAAAGTCCGACAACATCCTCATCGTCACTCGGTTCTGGTCCACAGTCCACTCAGCGTCTGGTGTGGAGCTTGTTGGATGAAGAGAGTCCCACTTGGTGTCAAATCTGTCGACTATTATCCAAAATCCAGCTTTAACTTAGTGCTGGACGATAATTCAATAACGATAAATATCGCGATATACATTTATTCAATAACGATGATATGAAGTTTAAGCATATTTTCGATATTTCGATAGGATTTTACAACGTTTCACTGACGTTTTTCTGTTTCTGTTCGGGTTGGAGCGGCTGCTTCAACAACGCGCCCGGACAGAAAAAGCTGTGACACAAAACGTGCGTGGTGACGTCGTTGTTACGCAGCGCTCAGTCCAGCAGCAGGCGTTAGCGGTAGCAGGCTAAAAGCTAAGCTAGTCTCCAAAGCGCGTTAAGTTTTCGCTTCAAAACGAGTCAAACGAGTGCTCATGACCGTCAGAATGTGACTGAACAAAGTTTCACAAGCGAAGAGAAAGAGACGACATCACTGATGAGAGGAAAGACTAATTCGTCGGTGTGGACGTAGTTCGGTTTACTGCAGGTCTCATCTGCAGCGAGGTCCTCCTACTCGGTTTCTTTATTTTGCAAAACGTGACGTAGAGTCGTTCTAACTAGCGGTGGGAACATCTAACTTGTTTAATCTGAAGAGTTTCCACTTGATATAATATGATGAGAGTCAGAAGATGAAGCACAATAAAGTTTGAGCCAACGTTTCCCTGAAACTACGACGTAAACAAACAGCCCCAGCAGCGCTGCATGTTTTTTTTTCTTCTTCAAAATAAAACAAATTCATCAGAAGTAAAAAAAAAAAACACTGAATGAAAATGTGCAGAAAGACGAAAATAGTGTATAATATCTGCCCCTTGTTTAAAAAATACAAAATAACTACAAACAAACAACAACCTTCACTTCACCTGCACACACCTTCCCAACAACTTTGATTTAATCATATTTTAAAACATAAATAGTTTTAGAAATGTTTATGGTGATATCAAGTCAACACAATCCTGTTTCCTGATTTACAACTCAGCTCCTTCAAACTAGTCCTAAATGGAGGTT
Organism: Garcialebias charrua; assembly: GCA_038048925.1. NCBI lineage: Eukaryota > Metazoa > Chordata > Actinopteri > Cyprinodontiformes > Rivulidae > Garcialebias > Garcialebias charrua. The sequence continues at coordinate 31,471 of JBBPBX010014131.1, forward strand.
TTACAAACATTTACATTCCCTTCAGGGTTTAATAACTTTAAACAATTTTTAATTGAATATTTGGGGGGTAATTTTTTTTTAGTTTTATACATGACTTGTAAAATACTATGTTCAACCAAATCATAAAATTTTAATAATTTAAACTGATGAAATATTTGTTGGGTGACCATAGCACTTCCTACTAATAATTCTTATAGCTCTTTTTTTAATAAAATAAAAACAGGGTTTGTAATAGTTTTACATGCTTTTCCCCAAACTTCAATACAACAGATTAAATATGGAACAATCATTACCTTATACAATATATTAAAAACTTTGTCATTCAAAAACTATTTTACTTTATACAGTAATGCAATTGATTTTTTTATTTTTATTCTTAAGTAATTTCCATGAGATGTCAGCTTCTTATAAATAACAACACCCAAAAGTTTTATTTAATTAACTATGCATTTCAATACTGTACATTTTAAAGTTCTTGTTTAAAGTTAAAACTAATAATACAGTATTGACACAGTTGAGAATTTTATGGCAATAAAGTTCATGCTCAATAATCCAGGTACCAAATCCAATAATTCTCAGTCAGGTCATCTGGACAGTTTCTTTTTTATGGAAACTGGATGGAGGATGAAACGTTTCTATAAAAAATAAACTGTCCAGATGACCCGACTGAGAATTATTGGGTTGAGAAGTTTGTTTATTTGATGGTGATTTCCATCTTTTTGGAGGCTAAATACAAATACAAGGTGAACAATAATTTATTTGTATAGTTTATAGTTTTTTTTAGGCTTTTATATTGTTTATATCGATATCGAATTATATCGTTATCGACCGAAATTAGAAACTATATCGTGATAAAAATTTTGGCCATATCGTCCAGCCCTACTTTAACTTGTTGTTAATTTGTTGTTAGCTCAACTTTTAGCCCAGAAGAACGCAGCAGTCTGCCAGCAGAGTGAGGCAGCATGCATGCGCAGTGGGTGAAGGTTCAGCAGCACGCATGCGCAGTGGGTGAAGGTTCAGCAGCACGCATGCGCAGTGGGTGAAGGTTCAAAAATTCACAGCGCCAACTAATGACCCGGCATGGTAACTACACTGGATTCATGAGGGGAGGAGGGTGGCATGAGGGAGGGGGGAGATTCGAGCAGATTCGTGTCAACGCAAAACTTTTTCCTCTAATTAACATACCCAAAACCTCCGTTTCCCCCCACAGTGTCCGTGTAAACAGGGCCTAAGACTAAAAACAAAAACTGGGTATTTTTCTGAAAACGTTTAGCCTTTAAGGGGGGCTGTGGATGAGTGGTTAAAGCAGTTGTCCTCCAATGCAAGAGTCGTGGGTTTGATTCCGCCAGCAGTCACATGCCGAAGTGTCCCTGGGCAAGACACTGAACCCCTCATTGCCTCTGATGTAGTAGAGTGTAGAGTGCTGTATGAATGGGTAAATGAGGACACAGATTGTAGTGTAAAGTGCTTTGAGTATATTGATACTCAAAGCACCTTTCTAACATAGAAAGGTGCTTTGAGTACAGTCTATTTACCATGTAATGGGCACTCTGCCTTACAATGCTGTTTAAAGTCCACTTTAGGTCTGATCGGGACACAGAATTGAACAGAAGAACAGAATTGAACAAGATTAGGTGGGTATGAAAATAATATCAAAGAAAAACTTGTGTGGTAAACCTCTGAGCAATAATAGGACAAGGATATAGAATAGAGAACAAAATAATAGTGAAATGAGAAACCAGGCTGGATTTCTAACTGCTAAATTGCAGTACTCGCTGTACAGACTTGCTGCAGGGGATCTTTACAAACACCTGAATGATCGCACAAATAACAAAACCATCTCCGTTTCAGTCCAGCAGATGTGACAATCATAAATCTGAAAGTATTTATACTGCAGTACTGCCAAGTCAGGTCAATATCACTTGCATAATTAAAGTACAATTGCCCATGTGTGTATTCACTGTTCTGTCTGACTTTTAGCAAAATATCTCAGAATTCTTTTAAATTTTTTAAAATAAAACAAAATCAATATGTTTCTTTTTGAGTCGACATGATTAAACTAATCAATCTTAAACAGAGAAAAAAACCATAACTCTGTCAATTTATAGACATTGAGCTAAATGTTGGGATTTGTAACCAAGAGTCATTAAAGTGAAACTAAACCCAAAATTAACTTTTTTTAGCTGATAAACTCCCTGGAATGTGTTTAAAATGTTATCTAGCACTATGGCTGTGTTTATTCTCACATAATTGTGCATATCTGTGTAAATTGGCAATATTTGGCAATATTTGGTCTAAAAATGTGTTTACGGTAGTTCTATGGGTTGAACTGGTGGATTACACCTTAATTTTCTTATTTGTGCAAATGCTCATGTGTGACATGTCTGCTCATGTGTGATGTCACACAGGTGGTTCAAGCAGAGCCAATCCCCTGCAGAGATGAGAAGTGCATACCTTATATGGAAATGCTGCATTTCACTCCTGACAAGCGGTTTTATTTTTATTTTCATTTTTTTAGGCCTTTGGTTTTGGATGGAATGGGTGGAATGGATAAATACATCTACATGTTTATTCTTTGTTGTTGCTTGGTGTATGTTGTTGGCTAGAGGTTTAATTTGTTTTAGGTTGTTGCAGGTGGAGGCGTGAACAAAAGCACAACTCTACCTCCACCCCTCCTTGTCTCTCGACACGCCCATTTTCAGGGAGATTTTGGAAGGAGGAGTTACCGTCTCAACCTGGGTTTAGTTTCACTTTAATAACATTTACTCTTGAGTGCAAACAGAAAGGGACAGAAGTTTTGGTTATTAATGTTTTTTATTTTGGCATGCAAGATGGCAGGTAATATCTTTTTTTTTCTTTTTTTTCTTCAAAAATGTTAAGTTTAATCTAATATTATGGTTAATTAGTTTTAAAATAAAAGCCAACTGACAACGACACAACACAAACAAACTTTGTTCAATATGTTCCTTTAACTGTTTTTATTGTCAACAAAGGGAAAAAAAACATGTTATAAATATTCTCGTTGCACTTTCAGATTATGCCGCCTCAAATGTGATGATTAAAAAAAATTCAACACCTTGATCAAAAGCTTTTATTGTTTTATTTTGAGTATTGTTTAAGAGCGGCCTGCAGTTTCACAGATCAGACAAAGTGGCAAGGGATATGCAGGGACTCCCATGTACCAAGCACCGACTGAACAAAGGTGCTCTACCTGAGAAAATGTAGCAACAAAGAAAATAGTAATTATTTCAAGCAAAGTTAAAAAGGGGATTCAAAATTCTATCACACAGATATAAAAGCAGCATATTATCAAACTTGAGAGAATGCACCCATATGCAAAACCTATCAGAAATGAGTTTTTACTAAATGACTAAACTTATTGACATTAATACAGAGTAATATTCGCATTTGAAAAATAAGCCCAAAGAAAGGGAGGCAAAAAAGGGTTAAAAATTGTAAATTATACTTGTAAAGCTGCATCCTATCTGCACAGCCATGATTCTTGCATCCATATATAGAGACAAGAAAATCTTAGTAATAAATAAATAATGTCTGTTCATCTTTAAATGAGTTGTATGTAACTTTTCTAACAATATATTTTTAACATATTTCTTCACTCTGTCACTCCTGACATACTGATTTTAGACAAGTAATCTCTGAAAAAAACTATTGTCCCCTTGCTTCTCTAAAAGCATTTCTAAAAAGCCACAGTGACACGCCGTTAACCAGCCAATAAAAACAGAGTTTGTAACCAGCCAATAAAAACAGAGCTTGAATTTGAATCAGCCAATAAAAACAGAGCTTGAATTTGAATCAGCCAATAAAAACAGAGCTTGAATTTGAATTTCAGCAGAGCAAGGGGTAACAGAGCCATATATGGCTCTGAGGGGGAGGGATCAGAAACGTGTCTCTGTTCAAAAATTTCCTAAGTTCCAGCGTGTTCCAGAAATTACATACTGAAACTTTAAAGCGTCTTTACTTTCTTTCTGACCAAAGCTCTTGATGTTACCGTCATGGGGTGGGTTTCCTCCGGGTACTCCGGTTTCCTCCCACAGACCCAAAAACATGCTTGTTAGGCTGATTGGTGACTCTAAATTGACCCTAGGTGTGAGTGTGAGAGTGGATGGTTGTTTGGTGTGAGTGAGACAGGTCCCTCTTGTAAATGAGTCCCCGTGACTCAACGAGGCTAGCCTGTATAAATAAAGGTTGAATGAATGGGAGAGTTGGAGCAAAACTGACATCTCTAAAGGGAAGGAGCAAATTGATATGGATTTTTTTTGCCAAAGGAAAAACTGTGTCACTGTCATTATGTTTCATGACCCGAAGCTGATGTTAAACCTAACCTTACAGCAAGCCAGCACATACAATTTGTGTTGATGGTAGAAAGTACAATCTATGAAAGAACATATACACACACACAAATATGAAAGTGAAAGTAACATTAACTTAATATACTTCACCTACATTACCTCGATTGGCATTGATCTACGTACCGTAAACAAAGACAAAATGGAAAAAATAAACATACTGTATTTGGATCAGTGCAATTTTTTTTAAAGGTACCGGTAGATATAAAATTTAGATCAATGTGTTATTGGCTAAAGTACTGACCAGACCCCAGACAGAGCAGATTGAGCTTCACTAAGCTGAGGAGTGGGGGAAGCAAACACTGAGCCATGTTTAGTTAAACCCAGAGACATTTAGAGTGTGTGTGCACGTGTATGTGTGTTCAGATATTCAACAGACACACACATGCCCTCCCTGTGTGCTTGGACCTCTGCATATAGATGTTGGACAACTTTCTGCAAATTCTTACACAAAATGACATTTTAATTGCACAAAAAAGATGCCAGAGGTCACAGTGTGAAATTCAGTTTCTTTCATAAACCACTGTTTTTGTTTGACAGTCCTCTAGTGCTGCAAGGAACATAGCTTATACAAAAGAGCAAAAATTGAATCTGTATTTCAAAAAGTAATATGGATTATTTTGAATATTTAAATTTCACAAACATAATAATTTGATCTGCTATTGGAATCTGTCCGATAAAAACAAAAAGACCAAAGGACAAAAAGGTGGGTGGTCCTGGACAGTAATTCTGAACAGCTCATAGCAGATCAGAGTGTCTGTGGCTGAGCACCCACAAACCCCCCTTTTCTGTCCTCCGTCTGTCCCACCATCCTCATGCCTGACCTCCAATCCTGAGTGAGGGATGAGAGTGGGAGGTTAGAAAGGGCCTTTGTGCTTTTCACAACATCTTTGGACAGTTAGTCCAGCCATAAGCATCAGGACTGCAATTCTAAGGCATTTTCAGAAAGGCCTGCAGCCCTCCAATGACATCATGTGAAGAGACAAATCACATCGGAGCAGATCTGAATTGACATGTTTGTGAAGGAAAAGGAGGGGATGAAGAAAATAAATAAAAATAAATGTCACATTTTTGTCATCTGTGTATGTTTCCCATACAAGACACCCCAAGGTGTGTAGTGGCCGGGGTTCGAACCTGGGTCCTTCGGGTCCAAAGTCGGAAGCCCTGCCTCTACACCAAGTGATGGGTAGGCTTGGTATCATGGAAAGAAACCAAGAAGGACAGATGGTGGTGAATTTTGCCAAGAGAATGGAAATGGCTGTAGTCAACACCTATTTCCAAAAGAGGGAGGAACATCAAGTGACCTATTCATTCAACCTTTATTTAGGCAGGTTAATCCCATTGAGCCTCAAGGACTCATTTACAAGAGCGACCTGGCTACAAACCAAGAATGATGACAACAGCAACTGTAAATTTTCCTTAAGAGTGGAGGAAGGCGTATGCAGATTGACTATATTCTGTGTACAAAAGGAAACCTGAAGGAGATTGGAGACTGTAAAGGGAGAGCATGGCCAGACAACATTGAATGGTTGTGTGTACATTAACCATGTTTCCATCCATTTTCATTTCGAATTTTGAGCTAATTTTTGAAATCTCGCAAATATGTAAATACAAATTAATGCGAAGCAGAAGTGTTTCCATCAACTGGCTTGAATCGCATCTACCGGGCCACGCACAGCGTCATTACGTCAGACGTCAGCGTTACGCATGTCTACAGTAAACAGGAAGTAGCGGTTGAAAACAGAACCCGGCCACACATCTCGTCAAAATGGAGAGAATATTTCAGGTATGTGTTGCTATCGGGCAAGTTGTATTTATTCTGTCATGCCAACTAGTTTTAGCGATGTTACATGTTGTCCGGAGCGGAAACAGCTGATCAGTCACATGACGTGAATGTTCGCTACGGCAGAACTGAGTCGGCAAATCTGTTTCCATCTGTCGTTTTGCGCATCTGCTCATTTTCGAAGATCCCAAAAACCACCTCAAGCGAGCGTATAAACTTTTTGGCGAATTTGAGGAAGTAAATTCGCATTTTGCCGTTTCCATTAAGCTTTTCTGCTGCGATACTTCAAAATGTGCATCTAGAAACCTTGATGGAAACACGGCTAAAGACTTGTTGTGAAGAACAGGGGGAAAAAGAGAGTAAAATTAGAGAAGATGACCAAATGGTGGACGCTGAGGAAGGAATAATGTTGTGAGGAGTTCAGAAGAGCTGTTAAAGGCTCTGGGAGATAAGAAAGACCTTCCAGATTACACCCCAAGTACCTTCCAGTACCAGAGAAAAGATTATAAGGAAACCTGGTGGTGGAAAATTGAAGTGCAGGAAGCTACTCAAAGAAAGAAGTTAGCCAAAAAGAAATATGACAGTGAGAGGACTGAAAAGAGGAGACAAGAATATTAGGAGATGCAACGTCGAGCAAAGAGGTAGGTAGCTAAGGCAAAGCAGAAGGAGTATGATGAGTTACATGGGAGGCTGGACATGAACGAGGGCGAGAAGGACTTATATTGATTGGCAAGACAGAGGGATCAGGCTGGAAAGGATGTGCAGCAGGTTAGGCTTGTGAAAGATAGGAATTGTAATGTTTTAACAAGTGAGGAGAGTGTTACGGGAAGATGGAAGAGTATTTTGAGGACCTAATGAATAAAGAGACTGAAAAGGAAAGATGAGTGAGGGTGAAGTCTGGAAAGCTCTAAAAAAAATGAAGACGGAAAGGGCAGTAGGAACTGATGACATATCAGTGGAGGTTTGGAAATGTCTTGCAGAGATGGCAATGAGGTTTTTGACCCAATTATTCATGGCATATTTTGAGGGTAAGAAAATGCCTGTGGAATGAAGAAGTGTGCTGGTGCCCAATTTTAAGAACAAGGGTGATGCCGAGTTGTAGCAACTACAGGGGAGTTAAGTTGATGAGCCATACAATGGAGATCTGAGAGAGAGTTGTGGAAGCAAGACCTAGACGAAAGGTGACTATCTGTGAGCAGCAGTATGGTTTCATGCCAAGAAAGAGCACCACAGATGATCATCTTTGCTTTGAGGATGATGATGGAGAAGTACAGAGAGGGTCAGAAAGAACTCGATCGTGTCTTTGTAGATTTAGAAAATGCATATGACATGGTGCCAAGGGAGGAGGTGTGGTATTGTATGAGGAAATCTGGAAGTGGCAGAGAAGTATGAGACTGGTACAGGACATGTATGATGACAGTGGTGAGATGAGATGTAAGAATGACAGATAGCTTCAAGGTGCAGGTTGGACTGCATCAAGGAGAGGCTCTGAGCCCCTTGTTTGCTCTGCTGACAGACCAACTAAAAATGAAGTCAGGCAGGAATCCCTGTGGACTATGATGTTTGTAGATAGCCTTGTGATCTTTGGACCCAGGTCCAAACTGGAGATTGAATCCAGGACCATCTTGCTGTGAGTGTCATGCTCTGCACCTGTCAGGCTCTGCGCCTGTCATGTTTTCTCTGTTTTCACCCACTCCTCAGTTCCCGTCTGCATTTCACTTTTCACTGCATTTCACATTTCACTGCATTTCATTCCAGTCAACACTTTCACCTGTTGTCATCAGCCACCTGCCAAGCTGCTCTCATTTACTCACTCTCCCTCATAGTATAAAAGCCCTCTCATTTCATTTGTTCCTCGCCGGGTCATAATCATACCTCCCTGAAGTCTGGTGGAGCCATTATCATTTCCCTCGTTTGTAAGTTACTGCACCGTCAGTTTATTGTTTTGTTTGTTAAAGTGTTTATTATTTTACACTCCGTGTCTCTGAGTCATGTTCGCCTGCATTCTGGGTCTGCATCCTCCACCGGAACCGTAATAGTGACAGTGAGGCTTAAGTACTGGTAATAACTGCTAATCCAGCCTGCTGCCCACAAATTGTAGCTGCATATGTATGGGTAGAGATATGGACTGGAAATTTGATTAAGCCTATGGAATCAAGTCTTATCTGTTTCCAGTTCAAAGTTGATAACAATAGCACAAAAAATGACTACCGTACTCTGTTTTTCTGAGAATATTTCCAAGCTTGTTCAGGGACCAGAACAATAGCTTAAAGGTGCTATATGTAGTTTTTGAACACGCTGGCACTTAGAAACATTTTGAACAGAGACACGTTTCTGGTCCCTCCTCACTCAGAGCCATATATGACTCAGCTCCACCTCGCTCGCGCTGCAGCCTGGAATGCTCCGCCTCCACCACGTCCCGTCTCAAGCGCTGCAAAGTTCTGTGATTATATGTTAATAAAACGTTCTAAAAAATAAAATAAAAACATGGAGCACTGGTCCAGCAAAACAAAAACACCCTGAAATCAGCAGAGCTTCACGAAGCCACGTTGGACATGATTTAATTCGCTCGTGACTTCCTCATTTCTGTCAGTGGAGGTCTGGAATGCTCCGCCTCCACTACGTCCCGTCTCAGGCGCTACAAAGTTCTGTGATTATATGTTAATAAAACGTTCTAAAAAATAAAATAAAAACGTGGAGCACTGGTCCAGCAACACAAAAACACCCTGAAATCAGTAGAGCTTCACGCAGCCACGTTGGACATGATTTAATTCGCTCGTGACTTCCTCATTTCTGTCAGTCGAGGTCTGGAGGAAGAAGCGATCACTTGACTTTTGGCAAAAAAACAAAAGAAAAGTCCAGAGCAGGGATGAAGAAGGGATATTTAATACATTTGTGTCACATACAAAACAGTTTTGCATCGCTTTGCAATTATTTCAACGAGAACCTGCGCGGCCGCTGCAGGGTTGACAGGCGGGGGCGTGGGTTGGGGGGGCGTGGGTTAGGGGGTGAGAAGTTAGAAGCTCTGTTTTTATTGGCTGGCTGTTTTTATTGGCTGGTTAACCGCGGGGCGCTCTGGTTTTTATAAATGCTTTTATTACCACCGGGAGACGCCAGAGGACTATAGTTTTTTTCAGATATTACCTGTCAAACATCAATATATCAGGAGATAGTGGCAGAGTGAAGAAATATATTTAAAAAATAAGTTACATACAGCAGCTTTAAGGCTCCAGTATAGCTCTGCGTACATCCATACGCGTGTCCATACGCGTGTCCATACGCGTGAGCTGTACGGAGACAGTTCAGCCCCACACCCCAGCGTAAGTTCTCGCGTACATTCTTGCATTTTCGCACCAAATTCTTGACATCATTTGAGAAGCTGCAGCGCAGAGCGTTTAACTACGGGACTAATTGTAGTCGCTGATTGGTCATTTGCTGACATGCCTACTGAATTGATTCAGTAGGCGTGTAAATAAATTCACAAGTTAGGTCGGGGGGGAAAAAGACGAGAGCTGGCAGCTCCAGCCGCAGTGGTGTTCTGTGTTTATATGTTAATAAAAAGTTCTAAAAATAAAAAACAGGGCGCGCTGGTCCTGCAGCCCACACATCAGACCAGCACACCAGGAAATCTCCAGAACCTCCCTCAGCCACGCTGGACCAGAGTTTAATTAGCTCGTGACAAATGCGTTCAGTTCTCATCATTTCAGTCATGGAGTCAACGGAGGAGGAAGCGATCACTTGCCTTTTGGCAAAAAACAAACAAACAAAAGAAAAGGCCAGATCAGGGATGAAGAAGGGGAATTTAATACATTTGTGTCACATACAAAACAGTCCGGCGCCGGGCAGTTTATTGTGCGACAACGCGTTTGCGTACGCGGTCGTAAAATTTGAGCTTTGCGCGTACATGCCCTGCGGGGGTACGCTTGTACCGCTGCGTAGTACGTGCGTACAGCTGCGTATGGACGTACGCAGAGGTATACGGGGGGCTTTAGTTTCAGGATATTAAGAGTCACTTTCTCTGTGTCGGTTATGTTGTTGACAAATACATTATTTTCACCTGAAATTCCATTGAACAACCTTTAACTGCTTTAACACAAAGTTAAAAATCTTGGACTGAGGACATAAATGCGCTCTGACAAAACTTTACCTAAAAAACAGAGGTGGTTTTTCTCTACTGTTTATTTTACTAAACATAAAAGCTGTACATACAGGCATGGTAGCTGAAGAAAGTTTTGCCATGTACAGTAAAGTGTTGCTAACTCAAAACTTTAGATTTTTATTGTGCCTTATATATATATATAT
>JBBPBX010014132.1:14865-35902 GCA_038048925.1 Garcialebias charrua
TCTGGACGCAGCTCTGACCCCTCTCAGGAATCAAGGACTCAGGGTCATGAACTACCTGGATGACCTGCTTATTCTGGCTGGAAGCAGAAAGCAGGCCCTGTCACACTCCTACAAGGTGATTTCTCACTTGGAGTCTCTTGAGTTTGTTATAAACCTGCAAAAGAGCAATTTAACTCCGTCACGGGTTACCGTATTTCTGGGAGTACAAATCAACACCATCCAGTACAGAGCATGGCTCTCAAAGGAACGAGTTTCCTCGATTCGCTCTTGCCTGAGCAAATTTAAATTGGACCATTGGGTCCCTGCAAAAACCTGCCAACGCCTTCTAGGCCTCTTGGCAGCGGCCATTCCATGTGTACCACACGCATTGCTGAATATGCGGCCCATGCAGCTATGGCTGAATCAACGGATACAGCCTAACCTACCTAAACTAACGGGGAAAGTTAGGATAGATTCAGAGTGCCTGGATGCTCTGGAACCTTGGAGAAACGTGTCCGTTTTCACGGATGGGTTCTCACTGGGAAGGGTGTCATCTCGTGTGGTCATCACAACGGATGCCTCAAAAACAGGATGGGGGGCAATCTGTAGGAATCAGAATGCCCGTGGCCTTTGGAATGAACAGGAAGCAAGATTACACATCAACTTCCTGGAATTGTTAGCCGTATTCCTGTCATTAAAATTCTTCTTCCACAAAGGTCTGATTGCTAGACAACACATTCTGGTGAAATCAGATAACAGGACCACAGTGTCCTTTATCAACAGAGAGGGAGAGACAAGGTCCCGGGCCCTCCTCCATCTGGCACAAAAGATGCTCACTTGGTGTGCGCCAAGGATCCTGTCACTCAGAGCGACTCATGTCCCTGGTGAACTAAATTACGGAGCAGACGCCCTTTCAAGATGCCCTCTGCTACCGTCAGAATGGAGCCTGAACCCACGGGTTATGGAAAGGTATGGTCACGGTTCGGCAGGGCCTTTGTGGACCTGTTCGCCTGTAGGGCTAGCTCACACTGTGACCTTTACTTCTCCTTGAGGGAAATGGATGCCCCATTGGGTATGGATGCTCTGGCACATGACTGGCCAGCAGGGGTACTTTACTATGCGTTTCCACCTGTCCCTCTGATCGGGGCGACGCTGGAACGGGTACGTAAGGGAGCCCTCTCTTTGATCCTTATAGCACCCAACTGGCCGCAGAAAACGTGGTTTCCAGAGCTGATTTCAATGCTATCTGGGATACCATGGCATTTGCCTTCTCATAGGGACCTTCTGACTCAGGCGCATGGTCAACTCCTTCACCCGCGTCCAGAGTTGTGGCAACTTTCAGCCTAGCCTTTGAAGGGGTCTGGCTGAGAGCCTAGGGCTTTGGTTGCTTTGTCCCAAAACAAAAAGACAAACAAACAAAAAAAACAGAGAGTTTACAGAAGCCTGTGAGGTGACCCTGTGTCTGGCTTGGGTTTTTTACCTCCATTTGCCATGTTTATGCCCAGTGGAAACTTTATATTGTTGTTTACATGTGGCATTTTTTCTCCTCTTAGCATATGCTTCCTACAGAAAGCAGCTGGGAGATGCCTGTGTTTAAGACGGATGCTCTCACATACACTTTGCCGAACATTTCAAGGGCGTGAATGGATTACGTTCCTATAGCAAGTATGTTGCACCGAGAGAACATGACTGAAAGGGAACTGAAAGTTATGCACCATAACTCATGTTCCCTGAAGGAAGGGAACGAGGTGCAACATAACTGGCCCTTTTCAATGCCGGAAGCTCGGTGAAGTGCAATTGTTGAGGAAGATGGAGGGGCGCTCACCGCCTAAATACCCAGAGGGCGGGGCCTCTGGTGTGGCGGTGACGCCCCTGCCGTAAAGGCGTGAGTATATTCCTTCAGGTAATCGCGCGGGGGCGCAATTCCCATAGAAAGTATGTTGCACCTCGTTCCCTTCCTTCAGGGAACATGAGTTATGGTGCATAACTTTCAGTTTTCCACAGGTACTCCGCTTTCTACCCACAGACCAAAAACATGCATGTTAGGCTGATTGGTAACTCCAATGTCCCTAGGTGTGACTGAGAGAGTGAATGGTTGTTTGTCTCATTTGTCAATGTGTCCCTGTGATAGACTGGAGACCTGTCCAGGGTGTCCCCTGCTTCTTGCACAGTGAGTGCTGGACATGGGCACCAGTGACCCCATGACCCAAAAAAGAAGAAACGGGTAAAAGATAATGGATGGATGAAATTTATTGGTAGCATCTTTCACCAGTTTTTATTAATAAGGCAGCCATATTCTTTTGTGCTCAGGGCCTCTATGCTTTGTAATATTATAGAAAAATTGTAAAAACATTTGCAGGAACTTTTGTTTTTAAAAATAAACCAACATTTTTCTGTTTTACTTCCTATGCTGCTCATATAGTACCAGTAAACATTCATACTTTTTTTGTTGTTGTAAAATTACCAAGTATTCAGTTGTTAAATGAGTAGATATAAAATCCATGTCTTTAAGTGTGTGCGAATTTATCAAACATTTATTTCAACTCCAGTACAGTACATGTATTCCTGTGTAAAGGCTTCAAAATATTAGACTTATTTTCATCACAACATCATTAAAACCTCCAAAGACGTTGCCCTCCTATTTTCTTTATTAGAAGAAAACAAAATGAAAATATTAGACTAAAATCTGAACAGCTTTTGTTAACCTTGAGTGAAAAACAGTCATGCTTTTCTATCTTTGTTTTAATTAGGATTGTAGCACTCAGGGAATTTAAATTATTTTCCGATTTAATGAGATAATTATTGATGTGACCTTCACGTACTGCTGGGAATTAGTACAAAATAAGACAATTACTCCCTTTTCTCATAGTATCTCATTTGAATATTGCAGCTTCTCACGCAGCAGTTCTTTCTTTTTTATTTGAGTTTATCTTATCTTACTGATTCACGGAAATGCCATTTTCCTTGTAGAGATTTATGTTTGATTTAATGGTGTAAAAAATGCCAAACGTGTTGCCTTGAAGATCAAAAGGATCCTCCTTAAAATGCTTTTCTGAGCTCTGAACTAACGACAGGGATTACATCAGCCCCTAAAATCTTACTACAGTACAAATATGCCTCCTTTCACACACACATAGACACTCTTTCCCAACCCCACTCCTCCTGCACATGTGCACACACTACATCCTCAGACAAGCACCAGCCTGCTCTCAGTATGTTGTCATCTACTTTAAATAGTACATTTCCTGATGTTTATATTTAGTCTGGGTCATCATCAATCTTTGCCCTCTGACCTCTGCAAAGACCCGTCTGCTTACCTCATTTTCTGTTTTTCTCCATCTCAGATAGCACTGTGAGTTAGCCTTATTGATTGCTTCTCCAGGCTGCCGTCTACGAGGAAGATGACATCAGAGTCATGGCTCCCCTAAGACACTTCCTCTGCACACAGACCAGACCACATATCTCAGTCCTCATTCTTTAGTCTCCTCCTTTGTTGTGCCCACATATAATTAGATGTGAGGGATTTCTGTTGGCAGAAGCACAGCTCAGTTTATTCTCTGTGTGCACAACTTCTCAAACTGAAGAGAAACTAATGCTCAATGAGGTTTTATTGAATATAGATCATCCTGATAAATTATTTCTTGGTTCTACGTATGGTATATAGAACTTGTTTACAGAGCAGTTATGATAAAAGCTGAAGCTGAAAACACAAAGATCCTTAGAAATATGTTTGAAAGCTTTACTCAGTCAGATTCAGATCCAGAAGGATGCATTGCAGATATTCGTTGCCTCAGGGCTGAGTCAGAGTCAGAGTTTCTTTAGTGTCATTCGCACCACATGTGGTGATTGTGGTGGAATGAGATTGTGTACTCAGGGTCCCAGTTTCATCCCACAATAAAATGTAAATGAAAAACAGTAATAAGGTCTAAGCCAGGGGTCCCCAAACTTTTTCCTGTGAGGGCCACATAACTTTTCCCTTCTCTGGTGGGGGGCCGGAGTCAGTTTGTAACAGGAAAAAGTGTGACGATTGCAGGAGTGCCTAAATGTAAAAATGTATTGTTTTCCAGAAAGCACAATCAAATAACCCTCTCTGGGTTCTTCACAGCACAAACGTCAGGAGATAAATAATAACACTATTAATAAAATAAATAATAACACTATTAATAAAATAAATAAGCTATGAAGCTATGAACTAAGAAAAACATCAACTAAAAATATGCTAAGCACTAATAGCATATAAGAACTTTTCTTTTTCCTCTCTGGCTCTCGCTCGAGGTGGCTGCTTGCCTTTCCTCTCACATTTTTTCCTTTACCTGCTTCACTGTCTGTGTGACTGAAGTTTCAGGTACACATCTCCTGAACGTAAATTAAGATTATGGATCTGGTATCCTGGACGTTCAATGCTATTGACAAGATTTTTTTCAACAAAACGACAAGGTCCTGGAGAACCTGCTTGTCCAGCTGAGATGCATGCTGTGGGGTATGTCATGGACCTGTGGGGAGTGTGGCAGTTGGTGTGCCTCTCAGTCCTGTCTCAGGAGGTCGCTGAAGATGTTTTCGTATTTGGATTTATCATAGCAGGGACTCTGCTTTTTGGCATTGGTGGGCTCTGTTTTATCGACTATTGAAGAAGACATCGGCAGCAATTTCGGCCATGACAAAGCTTCAGAGTCAGTATGAAGGTTTGGTTTGGGCTGTGAGTACTCAAAATTGCTGATTTACGAGCTAAACCGTAAAGTGAAGGGAATTTATGAGAATCGTAGGACTCGTCAGCGTAGTGGGAGCGACCTTGAAGGAGGCTCATAACATGGATCAGTGGAATGGGTTCCCACAATCAGGCCATTTTGGAACCAGAATGTCCAGATGGACTCAAGGCTGAAGAAAAAATCTGTCTGCCTGAAAGAAAATCAACAATCAAAGCTTGTCTGAATCTGACTACTCGTCGGCCTCGGAGATGGGCCAACCATCAAATTTCCCCTGGGTCATGGGTAACCAGAGATAAAAGCTTAATCTAGCTAGACAATTCTCACTGTCGTCTTTTCTCCCCCTTCTCACCACTTCTCTCCATCTCTTTTCAGGCATGGCACAGCAGCAGCTCAAATCATAGCACCTGCTTTCTTCATTATCTCGTTGTAAGCATCCTGCTCAGTCCAGACTGAACAGTGTGTTGTTCACTAGCCTGCTGACTTTAAACATGAGCTACTTCAGGAATGATAATGACAGAAACATGCCTGGAAAAACAGAATTGTTAACCAAAAATATACGGCGATGTATGTCTTTTTTGTTTGCTTGTTTGTTTAGTTAGTGTCCTACATATGTGTTTGCCCATGCAATGGAGAGAAACAGAAACTCAGCAAGAACATATCCAAAATAAAACAGAAGGAGGAGCATGAGCATGACAAACCAAATCTACAAGAATAAACCAAAACAATCCAACAACAACCACAAAAAGTCTCGGCTCGTGAAAACTAGGATGGCTGGACCTGAATAATGATCATTCCTTCCCAAGAAAGCACACGTCTTGTGCCAGACCTGAGGAGGGACACACACACACAATGGGATCTGAGAAACATTCCCATCACTCTCCATTTCACATTACATTCCTCTGACAGCATGTCTGCTAATAAATGATCACATTAAAGTTAAAAAGAAAAAAATACACCTTCCGTTTGAAATAATTGTTTGTCTGTGATGCGTCTGCCCTTTGGAAATATAACCTGATCGTTTGTCAGACTGTTGTTGGTTAATGTTTCAAGGCCACTGGACAAATAAAAGTTAATTTTCCAAAATGTCTAACGATTATTTTCTCCTAATATGTTAGATTTGTTTGTGTTGAATCTTTCGAGGTTAAATTGTTCATAATCATTTAAACCTTCCTGTTCATTACCCAATCCCTGCGGTGACATCATGCTTGTCACCAAGCTGACCACATTATGGATGCAAATAGATGAAATGTCAAACACTGGACTTGCAGGAATGTTCTCGCCATGCCATGTTGGCATCAAAGTCTTCTCAGGAATGTAGAAGAGCCTTCCATCTTCACCTGCTAGCCGTTAGTCAGACTGACTGGTAAACACATAGAACGACCGTTTAAGGCTCTGTTACAGTATGGGTATGAATGGTAACTCTGTTTTTTCTAAGACTTCAACAGAGTCATGGATGAAAAATGGATGAAGTGAGCACATCTATTATTAATTATGATCATCTTGATCAGTGACTGACAGAAATTTGGTCTCATGTAGAAACATATTTTATTGAACCTAAGTTCCTCTTTATAAACTCATGAATTAAATTTGAGTGATTATGATTAGAGAGGAAGAACATGGCCATTTATGGAGTCCAAGATTACCAGAGAGACAACAAAACAAGAATGACTTACCGTAATAAATTGGTTTCTTATTGTGTATTGCTGTATTGTGCTAAAATAAAACAACTGGAATGTAAAACGTGTACTTTGTACGGTAAGTTGAAAACATTTCATTCGTCACACACAACATATTTGATCATTGAATCATCTGCTGTACTTTCATCTTTGGAACTGTTTTGTTCATTGTTGCTAACCTGTAATGGAAATGGAATCACAGAAAAAAACAATGCAGACAAAGAATGACTAACGAAGCGGAAGTAATCAAGTCTGTTGTACAAACAGTTTTGACGCTCACTGGCATTTTTATATACACTCTTCTATTGTATCAAACTCCTTTTGTTTTTTGTGTACTGGTATTTCCTTACACTTTAAGAATGGGCTTTTGTAAATGGAAATACGTCAAAGTGGAACACTTACAAGTAATATTTTTTTTTTGTAAATGCCCAAAAGCTTTTCCCAAAAAGGAAGAAATAAATGTGAAGCCAAACTCCACATCCTTCTTCCATAGTTGTCCGAAGAATTTATTGTTCATTTCTCGTGGCTAACATGCAATTCTTCTTTTGTGATCCACTCAGACTGAATCTATGATGTCCTCAGGAAAAAAAAAAGAGAACTGGCAGAAAGTAAAGGTTTGCCCAAAGTCTTAACAATTACAAATACTGTAAGTAATTTGGAAAACAAAAAATATGAGATGAATAGACAGTTTCTGTCTGGTCGTTTTCCTTTTAGGTAAACGTTGGTCTGGATTTCCAAAGCTTAAAGTAAAATAGTTGTCCTATTAGCTTTGAGCAAGTAAGTGCAAGAACTACTCTTCATCTCCTACTGCCCATTCGTAGTTGGGTCACGGAGGCAACATGTCCAAAATAAAAACCCAGACATCCCTCTCCCCAGCAACACTTTCTAGTTTGTCCTGGGGACCCCAAGGCATTCCCAGGTCAGAGAAGGCACACAATCCCTCCAGTGTTTTTGGGATCTTCCTTGGAGCTTTTATCAGCTTTAACCAGTGGGACATGCCTAGAAAACCTCTAAAGATGCACGAGGCATCCTAATCAGATGCCTGAACTACCTCAACTAACTCCTTTAGATGTGGCGGAGCAGCGGCTTTACTACAAGCTCCCCTCAAATGACAGAGCTCCTCACCCTATCTCTAAGACTGAGCCTGGTCATTCTGCGAAGGAAGCCCATTTTGGCTGCTTGTATCCAATATTCCGTTCTTTTGTTCATGATCCAAAACTCATAACCATAGGTGAGGGTTGGAACAAAGACAGACCAGGAGATCAAGAGCTTTGCCTTTTGACTCAGCTCTTTCATCACCACGACAGACTGAACTAATGCTCCCATTACTGAGGATGAGGCCCCAATCTGTTGATCCATCTCACCTTCCATCCTACCATCACTTGGGAAGAAGATGCCCAGATACTTAACCTCCTCCACCTGAGGTGAATTAACCCCCCGACCGACCCAGAAGGGGCATTCCACCCATTTCCGGTCAAGAACCATGCCCTTGGACTTAGAGGAATTGACTCTCATTTACCAAAATCAAAAAAAGTTGTTCAATAAGAAACAACTGGACTTTATTTGTAAAGTTTATTTACAAATAAAGTCCAGTTGTTTCTTATTGAACACCTTTTTTAGATTTGATCATGTCCTGGATGACTGAGAGTCTTCACCTGCACTCTCATTTACCATACATTTTTATTTATAGAGCACTTAAAACAGCAACAAGGCCAACCAAAGTGTTGTACAAACAGACAAAAAACAGGGAACACATAAGCAACATACAAAATTAATTAAATTTATAAAAATAGTAAATATAGACATAAAAACGTTGCAGATAATAAATATAACAACTAACTTGTGTGAAGCAAACAGGTTCAAACACAGATCATCTGGTGTTGAAAGCTACAGAATAGTAGTGGGTTTTTAAATGGGATTTGAAAATCGAGAGGGAGGGGGCCTGTCTGACAAGCAGAGGTAACTCGTTACAAAGTCTTGGGCCTGTTACTGAGAAGGCCCTGTCACCTCTGCGCTTAAGACGAGTTCCTGGAACTGTGAGAAATAACTGGTCCGCTGACCTCAGAGAACGTGGTGGGACATACGGCTGTAGCACATCAGAGAGATGGGGGGCGAGACTGTTCAGCGATTTGTGGACATACTTATTTTGAACTGGATTCAAAGGTGAACGGGTAGCCAGTGCAGGGAGGCCAAGACTGGTGTAATGTGCTCTCTTTTGCCTGTACTGGTTAAAAATCAGGCTGTTGCATTCTGGACCAGTTGTACGGTAGTTGTGCAATGGTGGTCTGACTGATACCAAACAGGAGGGAATTGCAGTAATCAAGCCTAGGTGTAATGGATGTGTGTACTGTATTACTGTCTCCAGGTTATTTTTGGACAATATGGGCTTCAGCCTAGACAGTCGCCTCAGCTGGAAAAAAACAGGATATAACAATCATATTTACATGACTGTTGAGTTTCATGGAAGGATCCATTATCACTCCCAGATTTGTGACTCATTGTTTTTCTGACAGGGCTAGAGCAGAAAGGTTGATGCAGTGGTTTGTGATTGTGTCGTTGGGAGGGAACAACATGACTTCAGACTTCTTTTCATTGAAACTTAAGAAATTTAAAGCCATCCAGTCCCTGATGTCAGCCAGGCAGCCGAGCAGAGGTTAAATAGAGCATGTACCATTGGGGGAAGTAAATTTGACAGTCATTGGCGTAGAAGTGAAAAGGTATGTTGTGTTTCCGGAAAATAGCACCAAGTGGCAGCAGGTATAAAGAGAATAGGGGTTCGCACTTGGCTGTGAACCGCCCCAGTGCACGCTGAATGTCTTGGTCTGAAGATGCCAACATAACCATATCATCTGCATAAAGCAGAGATGACCCTGAGGTCCCTAAACCAGACACCCTTCTCTCCCCAACTGTGTCTTGAAATCCTGTCCATGGACACCACAAAAAGGATCAGAAACAAGGGACAGTCCTGGCAGAGTCCAACCAGCACTGGGATTGAGCTTGACTTTGCGCCAATGATGCAGATACAGCTCCTGCTTTGGTCATACAAGGACCTGATAGCCCTTAAAAGCAACTCAGGTACTCCATAGTCCTGCAGCACTTCCTACAGAATGCCTCAAGGAACACGGCCGTAGGCTTTTCACCAGGTCCACAAAACAAATGTAGACTGGAGAGGTAAACTCCCATGACCCCCTTAGTAACTCTGCAAGGGTGAAGATCTGGTCCACTGTTCTAAGACTTTTCCAATGGAACAGTGGAACTCTTTCACTGAATTATATGTTTTTTTTTATTTTAGGTTCAATTTATATTAAATTTCAACCTTTACCTAGATAAATAAGTTAATAATTCAATTACATAATGCAATTTTTGTAACTGTTCATTTTGTAGTTTACTTTACTTTGTAACAGTTTGGCAGCTATTTTTTATGTTTTTGGAATAAACAATAGAAAACATGGAAGGAAGCAGTCATTATTAGTCGGGTATAATCTGCAGTCTGACTTTCAGCCCATTGAATGGTGATATTTTCAGAGTCAGAGAGTCAGAGTCAGAGAGTCTTTATTGTCATTTGCACCGCATGTGGTACATGTGATGAAAACGAGATTATGTACACAGGGTCCCAGTTACATCCAACAACAAATGCAAGAGAAAAACAGTAATAACATCTAGGATTAACTAAGAAAAACATCAACTAGTAATACACTAAGCCCTAATGTAGTAGAAAAACATCATTATAAACAGCAGCACGAACATGAGTCTGTATGAGCAGATGGTCACAGATGAACACAGCAACAAGAAAACAGATCAGCATCAGCATGATGTGATATTTTGCAGTGATTATTCTTATTATTTATTTATTCATGAGTCTAACAGCCTCAGGGTAGAAGCTGTTCCTCAGTCTAGTGGTTCTACATTTGATGCTCCTCAACCTCCGTCCTGAGGGGAGTGGGGCAAAGAGTGAGTGTGCTGGGTGAGTGAGGTCTTTCATGATGCAGGTGGCTCTTTTCCTGCATCTGGAGGTGTAAATGTCTGTGATGGTGGGGAGACTGACTCCAACAGACTTCTGTGCAGCCTTCACCACTCTCTGTAGAGCTTTCCTCTCTGCAACTGTGCAGCCTCCATGCCACACATTGATGCTGGAGCACAGGATGCTCTCCACTGCACACCTGTAGAAGGAGGTGAGGACTGGGCTGCTCAGACCAGCTCGTCTCAGCCGTCTGAGGAAGTAGAGTCTCTGATGACCTTTCTTGATCAGGCTGGTGGTGTTGTTGCTCCAGCTGAGGTTATCATTCAAGTGTACACCCAAGTATTTGTAGCTGGAGACCACTTCCACCACTGATCCACCTATGTTCAGTGGGGTGTGTGTTTGTTTGTTCCTTCTGAAGTCCACAATCATCTCCTTTGTCTTCTTCACATTCATGTGAAGGTTATTCTCTTTGCACCAGCTCTCCAGGTGTTCCACCTCCTGTCTGTAGCTGGACTCATCATTGTTTGTGATGCATCCCACCACAACTGTATCATCTGCAAACTTAACAATATGACAGCCTGGATGTGTGGCTGTACAATCATATGTGAGCAGAGTGAACAGAAGAGGGCTCAGCACACATCCTTGAGGAGAGCCAGTGCTGAGGGTAATGGTGGAGGAGGAGAAGTTGTGGATCTTCACGGACTGTGGTCTGTTTGTTAAGAAGTCTAGTACCCAGTTACAAACGGAGGGGCTTAGTCCAAGTGTGGATAGTTTGTCTATCAGAGTTTGGGGGATCATGGTGTTGAAGGCAGATGTGAAGTCCACAAAGAGCAGACGCACGTATGAGTCCTTCTGATCCAGGTGGGTGAGAGCAGTGTGGACCACAGAGGAGATGGCGTCCTCTGTTGATCGGTTCTCGCGGTATGCATATTGATGAGGGTCCTCGTTGATGTTGACGGTTGTCTTGATGTGGGACATGACCAGTTTCTCAAAACATTTAGCGACTATCGGGGTGAGGGCCACTGGTCTATAGTCATTCAGACCAGTCACTGTGGAGCTCTTTGGGACTGGGATGATGGTGGCGGTCTTCAGGCAGGTGGGAACTGACTCCAGTGCAAGTGAGGTGGTGAAGATGTCAGCCAGCACCTCACAGAGCTGGTCCGCACATTCCTTCAGAACTTTCCCTGGGATGTTGTCTGGTCCGGTTGCTTTATGAGGGTTGATCCTTCTGAGACTGCCTCTCACTTCTGCTGTGCAAAAGAACAATGATTTAAAAGATTGCATGAATATGGTTATGTCATAGACAGGCAGAGTATTTATTTTGCCCACTCACTGTCCAGAGAAATGTAGACTCTGTTCACATGAGTGAAACTATTTTTGCTTTAGTTCTGTTACGCTGTCTTGAAGTGATATTGTCATTGGACTGCTACAAATTTGTGATTGCTGTAAAAGGCTGAAAGATGTTTATATTTGACTCCCAAAGAAACTGTCAATCATGTAAAATTGATAGACATGTTTAGTTTGAGATAGCTGATACCAAACCAAAGAAAAGCTACTTTCTTGGATAGTTTTACATTTTGTAGATAAACATTTCTAAAAAAAAATGTACAGTATTCATGCTGAAGGCTTACACTGATTGTGTGGACTCAGTCATCCAAAACATGCAAATCTCAACAGTTTGGAAAATAAGTTAGTTGAAGACATTTTGCTTCTCATTTGACAACTCTTTTAAAACGCTAACCATTATGTTCCCAGTAATTTGTTTAGTACAGTAATTGATTTTGTTTAGTGAGGAAGCTTGATTAAAACAAAATAGTCTCATGTGTTGCCTACCACGCATGGGGATGTTTTGGTATAATGACTGCATGCTCTGAGCAGTGAAGTAGACCATGAAGCCTCAATGAACAGGTTATGTTCAGTTGGTGTTTGTCATCATGCACTGCCATGACCTTTGACTCATAAGTGATGTGATGCTCTAATTGCTGGCACACAGTCATCATACTTGCATGAGTACTTCAGCAGCTGTTGACTGGGCACTTGCACTGTAGATACACACTTTACAGATTATGTCAAGGCTGTGTGAGATGTCCTTTCTGCTTTACTCTGTGACTTTGTCCCAGTAAGGCAACAGTCCAGGCATGCTTTTCCCTGCATGTTTGCCATAACTAAGGGACTCAGTATAGCATGTTGATATAACACAATATGTCAGATGCGGGTGTCAGTCAGTGTTTCATTTAAGATATGCAGCTGTTTTATTTTATTTTATTTTTTACAGTTTTAGTTATATCCAACTTTGTTGGTTCACACTGGTTTCACTTCTTTATTTGAAAAGGAACAGATTTTACATATAAGCTTTCTGACAACCCATTTCTTAAAGAAAAAAAAAACTTAAAGCCATTATTTTGTTTTACAAAAGTACACATAAGGCTTTTTCTTAAGCATAATTTCCAGTGTGGTCTCATGCAGAGTAACACACAAACAACATCATATCCATCCATCAATTTTCGTCCGCTTATCCGGGGTCGGGTCGCGGGGGTAGCAACCTAAGTAGGGAGGCCCAGACTTCCCTCTCCCCAGCCACTTGGAGCAGCTCCTCTGGGGGAATCCCAAGGCGTTCCCAGGCCAGCCGAGAAACATAGTCCCTCCAGCGTGTCCTGGGTCTTCCTCTGGGTCTCCTCCCGGTGGGACATGCCCGGAACACCTCACCAGGGAGGCGTCCAGGAGGCATCCTAACCAGATGCCCGAGCCACCTCAACTGGCTCCTCTCGATGTGGAGAAGCAGCGGCTCTACTCCGAGTCCCTCCCGGATGACTGAGCTTCTCACCCTATCTCTAAGGGAGAGTCCAGACACCCTGCGGAGAAAACTCATTTCAGCCGCTTGTATCCGAGATCTCGTTCTTTCGGTCATAACCCAAAGCTCATGACCATAGATGAGGGTAGGAACATAGATCGATCGGTAAATTGAGAGCTTTGCCTTTTGACTCAGCTCTCTCTTCACCACGACAGACCGGTACAGCGCCCGCTTCACTGCAGACACTGCATCTATCTGCCTATCGATCTCACACTCCAGTTTTCCCTGATTCGTGAACAAGACCCCGAGATACTTAAACTCCTCCACTTGGGGCAGGACCTCCTCCCCGACCTGGAGGATGATTTAAGATTTCTTGTTTCATCAAATGGAGATTAACATACAAAATGAATAGCCTAAAACTCACCACTATAGAGAGGCTATTTTAAATATGAACAAAAATACTTTTAGAGCAAAATTATTTAGAAAATATAGAACATGGATATTTTAATTAAACGTGCTGCTTGCTTCAGCTTTTTGTTGATGCTGCTACTTAATTCACTGCAGATGACAGCAGGTGCAGAGACGCATGCAGATGGGTAATAAGCTGCTCCACCTGAGCGTATCAGGGCAGATTTCTACCTCTTTCAACCAGCCGGTCAGACTTGCCTCCTCTTCAACAAGTAGATTAACACAATTTTATATTCATCCATTCTCTTCCGCTTATCCAGGGTCGGGTCGCATGAGTAGCAGCCTAAGCAGGGAGGCCCAGACTTCCCTTTCCCCAGCCACTTGGGCCAGCTCCCCCAGGGAATCCCAAGGCTTTCCCAGGCCAGCCGAGAAACATAGTTCCTCCAACGTGTCCTGGGTCTTCCTCTGGTTCTCCTCCCGGTGGGACGTGCCCAGAACATCTCACCAGGGAGGCGTCCAGGAGGCATCCTAACCAGATGCCCGAGGCACCTCAACTGGCTCCTCGCAATGTAGAGAAGCAGCGGCTCTACCCTGAGTCCCTCCCGGATGACCAAGCTTCTCACCCTATCTCTAAGGGAGAGCCCAGACACCCTGCAGAGAAAACTCATTTCAGCCGCTTGTATCCGTGATCTCGTTCTTTCAGTCACAACCCAAAGCTCATGACCATAGATGAGGGTGGGAACGTAGATCGATCGGTAAATTGAGAGCTTTGCCTTTCGACTCAGCTCTCTCTTCACCACGACAGACCGGTACAGCGCCCGCTTCACTGCGGATGCTGCACCTATCCGCCTATCGATCTCACGCTCCAGTTTTCCCTCATTCGTGAACAAGACCCCGAGATACTTAAGACCCCGAGATACTTAAACTCCTCCACTTGGGGCAGGACCTCATCCCCGACATCATATCCTTTTTTTTTTATCATCCAGTTCTGGTAGCTTACTGTATATACAGTATTCTCTAATGTTTGCATAGAGTAATGTTAGAAGGACAAAAACATGCCAGCAATGATCAATAGATTAGTTGGTTTTAGATTAATTTCTTTATGCAACTGCTGTAAGCGTTTCCAAACCACAACTGATGTGCCAGAATCCCCATCCCTTGATGATAACAAAAATTAACCAGCAGAAATTATCTCCCAAAAACCTAGCTCCTGCAGCCCATAAGCTCATACCGCTAACACCTAAAGCATTCAAACCCTTATAAGGCAACATTTTGGTTGTTTTAAGTGAATTTGTTCTTCTGTATTCAAAGCTAACTGCTACTATTTGCAGATGAGAAAAGCATCAGTAATGTGGGGAAAAAACACCATTCAGTGTTTGCTTTCTCTGCTTTGTCGTACACTGCTGGCAATATGTGAAAGTCTGACTTTGTGCTGTTACAATATTTTTCCACTTCACTTTTGTTAAATGATTCAGCAGAGCTTGACAAAATGGATGTTTTATGTGCCTGGATTTGTGTATGAACTCTGCTTTTTAAGGGGGTGTGGGAAAGTGACTTTTGAATCTTTCCAAATTTGTGACGTTTTTTTTTTTTTTAGTATTGCACAGTTGGACTGGATGACATCAGGTCGGTAAATCCCAATGTTTTTAACAATTATCAGGTATTATTTTTAGATTATAACATAATTTTATTTTAATAAAATAATGTCAGAATGGGGAATGGTGGCACAGAGTCTAAAGAAGATGAGCCTGTGATTGGAAGATAACCGATTCGACACTTGCGGACCAACATCAAAATGCGAGTGGGAAAGGTGAAACGCCCACATCTGCCTCCACCCTCATTGGCCACACTTTAGGCCCTTGAACAAGGCCCTTAACCTCCACCATCAAGGCTGAGTTAGACTCGCGCTTTGGTCCGCAGGCTGGAGCGCGCGCGCTGCGCGTGCACTGTGCCGTGCGGCGAAATGCGTTTACAGTGTCGCCTCTGTGTTTATAGTTGTCCCACGGCGGCGCATGGCAAAGTGCTGTTCTTTTACGGACCAGCAGGAGGCAGTACCCTCTAAAACCTGTGCATATGTTGCAAGAAAGGTGTAGAAGAAGAAATCTACCGTAGAAGAAGAACTGTTTGAAATCACACAACAAAAACAAATAGCTTTCCGCTCGCGTGCTGAACTGTTGTCTTTATTTGCGGTTTTAATGCATGGAGTCAGCGGAGGAGAAAGCGATCACGTGACTTTTGGCGAAAAAACAAAAGAAAAGTCCGACTCCAGATCAGGAACGAAGGAGAATTTAATACATTTTGTGTCACAAAACATTCCTCCATGCGTCGCGACTCCGTCTCCACGACCACAGCGGCGCAAACAGCTGCAGGCTCCGGCGTGAAGAGGGTGAAGGCTGTCGGGTGTGGACCTGTCAATCAAATCGTAGCGCCCACCGCGCGCGCATGGCTTGCGGAGTTTCAAAAATTCAGAGGTGCACGACACGCGCTAATCCCACGCGCGGGGCCAACGCGCAGGGGCGGGGACTGTGAAATTGCGTCACTTTTGGAGCCCGCACCCTCGCGCGCTGCGCGACGCGTCAAGTATGAATCTAGCTTTCAGGCTGAGTTAGACTCGCGCTTTGGTCCGCAGGCTGGAGCGCGCGCGCTGCGCGTGCACTGTGCTGTGCGGCGAAATGCGTTTACAGTGTCGCCTCTGTGTTTATAGTTGTCCCACGGCGGCGCATGGCAAAGTGCTGTTCTTTTACGGACCAGCAGGAGGCAGTACCCTCTAAAACCTGTGCATATGTTGCAAGAAAGGTGTAGAAGAAGAAATCTACCGTAGAAGAAGAACTGTTTGACGTCACACAACAAAAACAAATAGCTTTCCGCTCGCGTGCTGAACTGTTGTCTTTATTTGCGGTTTTAATGCATGGAGTCAGCGGAGGAGAAAGCGATCACGTGACTTTTGGCGAAAAAACAAAAGAAAAGTCCGACTCCAGATCAGGAATGAAGGAGAATTTAATACATTTTGTGTCACAAAACATTCCTCCATGCGTCGCGACTCCGTCTCCACGACCACAGCGGCGCAAACAGCTGCAGGCTCCGGCGTGAAGAGGGTGAAGGCTGTCGGTGGGGACCTGTCAATCAAATCGTAGCGCCCACCGCGCGCGCAGGGCTTGCGGAGTTTCAAAAATTCAGAGGTGCACGGCACGCGCTAATCCCACGCGCGGGGCCAACGCGCAGGGGCGGGGACTGTGAAATTGCGTCACTTTTGGAGCGCGCACCCTCGCGCGCTGCGCGACGCGTCAAGTATGAATCTAGCTTAAGGCACCCCTGATGTCAGCTCTCTGCACCACACAGAGGGTTGTGGTAACTTGGCGCTCTGTGATTGCGCCAGGAAATGCATTTGACGTAAAAACAATTTCCAAGTATTTGTGCGAGTCAGTTCGCTGTGGCAACTCTTGAGGAAGGGAGCAGTCGAAAGAAAAAATAAATAAAATTGAATATATATATATTATATATTTTAGTATGTTGCTTTAGGCATTGCAGCCTGCAATTTGGGTCCCAGCAAGAAGCCTGTACTGTATATCATTCCCCACATGCAAACTCTCACAGAAAGACAAAATAAGCTTAATTAGAAAACCAAGTGGATCACCATTATTTGTATTCCAAGAATAGTTTTGACAGTAGAGACCCATATTTTTGCTAAACCACTTCAGGCAAGTAATTTTGATGTAATTTAACAAGTTGATTACATTAAAACAGTCAATGCATGTAAATGTTTGAATTAATATTTCAGTTTCTTTAAATTAACTTTTCTCAAGAAGGCCTAAAGATAAAAACTTGTTTTCGGCAGGAAAAAAGTCAATGAAAATACAAATTCCAACCTCAAAGTCCAGTAAGGCTTCCTTGCACATAAAAGGTTTGTTACGGCAGCTTCCAAGATTCTCCTCATCCTGGTTTGAACTTGGTAAATCCCAGCATTTGTTCTTCACTGAATTCTACTTTTCTGGAATAACCCCCTTGATTGCTTTATATTAGATGTCTACTACTTGAGCTGTAGTGCAATGTTCTGACACATCTGCACAAATACATATTTTATAAAGACTTGTCTTAATAAAACTTTTCTAAAAGACAACCAAACAAGTCTGCTGCATTGAGAAAACGAGTTCCCTGTGGAATCAAAGTAAAACTTCTGGATGCAATAAACAAAAATATAATTGGAGAAAAAATAAAAATAAATAAAAAATAAAACGCTGCAGAGTTTTATGAAAAGAATACCTTTCCTAATTTGAACCTTAGATATGGATCAGTCATGCTTCAGGTTTGTGTTACAACTAGTGGCATCTTAAAAATTTCACTGGCAGAGGGAAGAATGGATTATTTGAATAGCTGGAATTCTAGGAGGCGTTCATAATTTTTCACGTTATCCACAAAAAGCTGATGATATAAAGATGCTTAACATTAAATCAACAAGAAACTTCCTTAAAACTCAGAGCTTAATCAAAGCTTAAATCATTGTCATTCCTGAATTTAAACATTATTTTAAAACCTCTAGTGTGTAGTTGAATATTACATACTAGCAGGTAAAACAGGTTAGAACATACCTCCAACAAAGTTACACTTGCCTGGGTATCGATGGCAGCACTTTTACCTTTAAAGGATATGCACAAAGAATTGCACAATAATTCATTCAATCAACAAATGAAACTTACTGGCCACAAGTTAAACTGTAGCTACTCTTTGGATTTAGTCCATTTTACCCCAGATATCGACAGAAACTTTGAACCAGAATTTTTGCATGCAAAATTGCACTCTATGGATCGATTGAAAAATGGATTTTGTCTAATTGGGGTTTTAGCTTGACTTTGCTGTCTGACTATAAAGCTGCAGTGTTAGAGTGGATTTCTTAATAATGTACATTGGCTGAAAATATATGGGTGTTTTAGATAAATTGAACAAACTTAAAACCTAGTACTTTCATTTTGCGGGTACAGGTTGATCGTAAAATAATTTGTACAGGTAGTCCTCGGGTTACGTCGGTCTCGAGTTATGACGTTTCGGGGTTACGACACATAAAAAAAAGTGTTATTTCGAGCCACTCGGTTTTACGTCATAAACGTGGTTCTCGTAAGATGAAAATCTCGTAAGTCCGTACATGTATAAAAAATTAATTTCTTACTTTGAGCGCAGCTTCTCTCGTCTCTTAGCGCCGCCGCATTACGTCCGAGGTCCCCAGCTTTCTGCAGCACCACGCAGTCCAAACTGTTTAAAGGAATGACTGTTAGTACGCTAACTTCATACATTTGGAGCCAGAAAAATATTTAATAAACTTACCGAAAGCCGTTTCTCCGTGG
The DNA here is from genome assembly GCA_038048925.1 of Garcialebias charrua. Lineage (NCBI taxonomy): Eukaryota > Metazoa > Chordata > Actinopteri > Cyprinodontiformes > Rivulidae > Garcialebias > Garcialebias charrua. The sequence goes on from JBBPBX010014132.1 coordinate 33,723, forward strand.
TGTTCATTCATCCGAGCAAGCTGCCCATGTTAACTGTTGTTAGCCCCCACCAGATTAGGCCTGCTCTCGTTAGCACTCGTTAGCATGTAGCACATCCAATACATAGTTCCCAGACACGCCCCCAGTATTGCGCAATACCGGATTCCGCACCACATCTAAAGGCGGAAAAGTCGAGCAAGATGGCGAACAAGCAGACGCGAACAACCAGAGCAAATTATACGGACAAAAACACGAGCTACCACAGCTTCACCAAGGAACAAGAGCAAAATGGCAGTGGTCGGAGTTAAAATAGGTTTAAGAAAGAAATCATGGCAGACGAATCGGACAACTTGTCACAAAGTAGTTACTCTGATATCATTAATTATTTAATTACTACGAGGAGCGCACACCGGCTTCACAGCACAGAGCTTCACAGCTTTAAATCCAAAAAAGATGTGTAAACTGTCTCAATCAGATCTAACCAGCTAAAAAAAGGTTTAACTAAAATAACACACAGCCAACAAACAGTCCAGGCTGAACACGGACCAGAACCAGCACTTTGAGTGTTACCGTGTTGGAAGTTAGCATGTTGTTAGCATCTGGAGCGGAGGGTCCGTCGAGCTCAGGTCGGACGGCGTGGATCCGTCGCGGCCGCGGGGGCACGTCCCATGGGACCGACGCGTCGCCCGCACGACTTGGCTCCCGTCCTCCTTCTCCCACTGGGACGGTCTCCCCGCCGGTCCCGGTGGACCGTGCGAGACCGTGAGGAGGCCGTTGTCGCGTTAGCGAGATGCTAAGCTAACCACAGCATGCAAGACGGTGTTGCTAAATAATGAAAAAAAAAAACAGCTCTAACACACAGACAGTTAACATTGTTTCACAAAATGATTTATGTAGAATATTTTGTTTACCGGCCAAAAGCACGACGTCTTCTGAGCAGATCCGAGCAGAGATGGGGCTGCTGTGAGCTTCTCCGATGAGATAAATCCTTCACGTTTACTTTTTTTTGGATTAAGTGAAACCTGCGCGTTGCCCAAAGGTCTACCCGACTGGAACACCCACTGACCCAACACGAAGTAACCATTGCAATTAATTAGAAATTAACAAAAAAAAAAACGTGAAAAATGAACATCCATTAGACCGCGCTGTCCCCTGCTTTGCCTCTCGAAATGAGGGTCCACCCGGAAGTAACACGAATGTGACGTCACATGGGAACTATGTATTAAGGCTGTCGGAGCTGCTTCTCCACGTTAGCTGGTGTCCATCCGACATCTTAGGCGAGCTCCCGGACATTGAGGCAAGCTCCCGGCCGTCGGTTCGGTTCTGGTCCGCTTAGCATTTAGCCTAGCCTTAGCTTAGCCCATGAGCTAATGTTGTTGCGCGGCGCTTTGGGAGCGATCGCTGAGCGATCTGCTGCTGCTGCTCCAGTCCAGACACATCCACAAAGTTCACCGAGTGTTTCCAGCTATTTTATCTGTATGAGGCAACCTCTGATCGGACGCACGGTCCTCAAAAGCCAGCAGCTCCCGGCCGCAGGTCTCTTCGCCGGCATGTCTACAGTAATCCCCGCCCGCTTAGCTCCGTTCGTTGCATGGTCAGGCGGAGGGGATCCGCTCGTCTTATGTCTGCCGGATGCGTGTTGGGAGCGATCGCTAATACGCTAAAAATTGAAATAAAACATAAAAATAACAATTATACTTTATTTATAAAGCCATTTAAAACAACCACAGCTGCAACAAAGTGCTGTACACATGAAATTAAGAACATTTAAACAAAAAAAATTGTATTTTAAATTTCATATTTTTTATTAAACATGATAACCTCGTAAAGTCGGATCCTCGTAAGTCCAGACGCTCGTAAATCGGGGACTACCTGTATGGCGGATGGACGGCGGTTTTACGTCGTAAACAGAATAGGAATATGGCGGATGGACCAAGGAGGACGGCGTTACCAGCATCCCAGTAGGCCATAAACTCTTTTTGCCCTTCATTTTGGCTCCCAAACGTATGTGTTTTTGATAATTATGTAGGGTACTGTGTTAGGATAGGCTAAGTGCTTGGTAATACAGTACTGTACATGTATATGGTGCAGTATGTACGTATATTCCGACATGTCGAAAATCGGTTCACGCCGCCACATAGGAACGGATCTACGTCGTAAGTCGAGGACTACCTGTATATATATATATATATATATATATA
>JBBPBX010014132.1:36021-46121 GCA_038048925.1 Garcialebias charrua
CTTACGAGCGAGTTCCGTCTCTAGGGGGCGCTCGTATGTCAAAAATTCGTAAGTAGGATCACCAAAAAATTTTTTTTTTTTTTTTTTTTTTAGAAATTAATACATGTACAGTACTGTACAGTCACCAAGCACTTAGCCTATCCTAACAGTTTTTAAAGATGAAGGAGTGAGTTTAATTGTCTCCCTTTCACATGGGAATGGAGCCTGCATGGAGGAGGGAGACAATTCCACTCACTCCTTCATCTTTAAAAACTGTGTTAGGATAGGCTAAGTGCTTGGTGACTGTACAGTACTGTACATTTATATATTTATTAAAAATATACTGTACAGTAGGGCTGTGCGATATGACGATATATATTGTGGGGACGATAGAAACGTGTCTATCGTGCTCCTTTCCTTCTATCGTCTCTATCGTGATAAATAAGAATAAAAAAATAACTGTCGCAAAGAAGCTTCATATGGGGTTTTGCGAGATGACGGCGCTGCTTTATGTTTGACGCACGCGCGGGTTTGCGACACATGCTTTACGTTGTTAAACTCGAGAGCAACAGAGCCGCAGGCGCATGAAGCCGGTGTCTCAACAAGGAGAAAACAGCTGCACAGGCAGCCCAAGAAGAATAACTTTTACCAAAAAGAGGGGGAAGCTCACCTTGTTAGCTTCCATTATTTCGCTCCGCTGAAACTCGGAGACAAAATGGGTCCAGAGGACACGAACCCAGAGTCCAACCGAGTCCGAACTCGGGTCCAGTTAACCAATACAAAACAGACCAGAGACACAACAGAACCGCAATCAAACGCAACGTTTTCTCTTTTCTGTTTCTTGCTTTGTTTACTCAAACTTCAGAGCGGATTTCTTCTTCGTGAGTTTCATTAGCAGCTGTTGTTTTACCGCCACCTGCAGGAAAAATTTGGACCAAAGTAGAAAAGGAGTTGTTTGTTTGTTTGTTAGTTTATTCATTTTATAATATGAAATACAACAATTAACGTATTCATAATAGAAAAAAAAATAAAATGAAAGGTAGCAGATGAAGAATAAATCTTATTAAATCTGCTCCTTATTCATCTAATAACAGTTCAAACAATATTTTCTATAATAACAAAATAAGTAAATAACTCAGTCAATTTTCAATTCACATATATCACACATTAAATTAGATTCATTTATATTTTTTTAGCAATTCATTTTTTACCAGTTTCTTAAATACAAGGAATGATTTGGCTTCCTTAACATTTGTCATTTGGCATTAAGTCATTCCATAATCGTACTCCTTGAATTAAGGTAGATCTTAGGTAGATCTAGTTTCTACTTTGGTCCAAATTTCCTTGTTCTTTTTGTTCACATTCTTATAATTGTAACTATCTGTAGTAAAATAATAAAATAAAAAAACTTTGGTCCAAATTTTTCCTGTACACACACACACACATCGTGTTGTATATATCGTGATATATATCGTTATCGTGATATAAAAAAGTCCATATCGTGATATATGATTTTTTCCATATCGCCCAGCCCTACTGTACAGTATATATATTTATTTTTTATTTACAAATAGATAAATGTACAATACAGTACTGTACAGTCACCAAGCACTTAGCCTATCCTAACACAATTAATGAGTCAGTTGAATTGTCTCCCTCCTCCCCAGCAGGCTCCATTCACATAAAGGGAGCTAGCTCCCTTTATATGAAAGGGAAGCAACTCAACTCACTGCTTCATCTTTAAAAACTGTGTTAGGATAGGCTAAGTGCTTGGTGACTGTACAGTACTGTGCATGTATTTATTCATTTAAAAAAAAAATATATATATATATTTATTATTATATTTTTTTTATGAGTGTCAGGTTTTGGAGGCATGACAGAACCCAAGTGCAGACAAGAAACTCTCACAGGGAGTCAGGAGTATCAAGAAGGAGTATTTAATGACAAAACTTGTAAGGCAGTCTGTGTAACAAAAACACTTACATGGGAGTTGAATCAGAGACCAGAGAACACGAGGGATACCAAACGATGCGGTTGCACTTACTGAGACACAGAACAGGGCTTATATACACACACTCACAGACAAGACAAAAATCAAACACCTGAGGACAATTAACTAGAGACAATTAACTAGACACACAGAGCAGGACTGGGAAGACTAAACCTAAAACATGAAATAAACTTAAGACTGGAGGTTTAAGCTAATAGAAAATAAGAGACTAACATGGAGGTTTACAACTAAGAGACAGAACGGTTAAACTAATAGTAAATAAACAGAGACTAAATAGACACCTAAACACAGAACAAGACTAAAACTAGAAGCTAAAACTAAAAGGTTTAACTAAAAGCAAATACTGGGAAACTACCTGAAACATGAAGTACACTAGGCTGACTAGAGGATACAACTAAGAGTAGTAAAATCAGGAGGGAAACTAATTATAAGGGGAACAGACAGGAACGACAAGAACAACAAATGTCCACTAGATGGTGCCATGGTCCTTATAGTAGTGCCATGGTTCCATCCTCACAGTACCTCCCTCTCAAGGACACCCCCAGGTGTCCAAGAAATAACACCCAAAAAACCAGGGCGGACGGAGGGAGGCAACAGCAAGGAAGGAGGGCACGAGGAAAACAAGGGACACAAGGACGACACAAGGACAAGGGGCAAACAAAACCAAAAAAACGAGAGGGCAGACGGCAGACTGGCCATCAGGCAGGAGCCGGTCGAGCGGTCGACCGGGAGGGCTCGAGATGGCCGTCGGTGGCGGCAAGACGTCCTTGACGACGTCGAGCGTTGCGACATCACCGATGTCGTCGAGCGTTGCGACATCACCGATGTCGTCGAGCGTTGCGACATCTCCGATGTCGTCGAGCGTTGCGACATCACCGATGTCGTCGAGCGTTGCGACATCTCCGATGTCGTCGAGCGTTGCGACATCTCCGATGTCGTCGAGCGTTGCGACATCTCCGATGTCGTCGAGCGTTGCGACATCTCCGATGTCGTCGAGCGTTGCGACATCTCCGATGTCGTCGAGCGTTGCGACATCTCCGATGTCGTCGAGCGTTGCGACATCTCCGATGTCGTCGAGCGTTGCGACATCTCCGATGTCGTCGAGCGTTGCGACATCTCCGATGTCGTCGAGCGTTGCGACATCTCCGATGTCGTCGAGCGTTGCGACATCTCCGATGTCGTCGAGCGTTGCGACATCTCCGATGTCGTCGAGCGTTGCGACATCTCCGATGTCGTCGAGCGTTGCGACATCTCCGATGTCGTCGAGCGTTGCGACATCTCCGATGTCGTCGAGCGTTGCGACATCCCCGATGTCGTCGAGCGTTGACGAGACGTCGAGCGTTGCGACATCCCCGATGTCGAGCGTCGAGACGTCGAGCGTTGCGACATCCCCGATGTCGAGCGTCGAGACGTCGAGCGTTGCGACATCCCCGATGTCGAGCGTCGAGACGTCGAGCGTTGCGACATCCCCGATGTCGAGCGTCGAGACGTCGAGCGTTGCGACATCCCCGATGTCGAGCGTCGAGACGTCGAGCGTTGCGACATCCCCGATGTCGAGCGTCGAGACGTCGAGCGTTGCGACATCCCCGATGTCGAGCGTCGAGACGTCGAGCGTTGCGACATCCCCGATGTCGAGCGTCGAGACGTCGAGCGTTGCGACATCCCCGATGTCGAGCGTCGAGACGTCGAGCGTTGCGACATCCCCGATGTCGAGCGTCGAGACGTCGAGCGTTGCGACATCCCCGATGTCGAGCGTCGAGACGTCGAGCGTTGCGACATCCCCGATGTCGAGCGTCGAGACGTCGAGCGTTGCGACATCCCCGATGTCGAGCGTCGAGACGTCGAGCGTTGCGACATCCCCGATGTCGAGCGTCGAGACGTCGAGCGTTGCGACATCCCCGATGTCGAGCGTTGCGACATCCCCGATGTCGAGCGTCGAGACGTCGAGCGTTGCGACATCCCCGATGTCGAGCGTCGAGACGTCGAGCGTTGCGACATCCCCGATGTCGAGCGTCGAGACGTCGAGCGTTGCGACATCCCCGATGTCGAGCGTCGAGACGTCGAGCGTTGCGACATCCCCGATGTCGAGCGTCGAGACGTCGAGCGTTGCGACATCCCCGATGTCGAGCGTCGAGACGTCGAGCGTTGCGACATCCCCGATGTCGAGCGTCGAGACGTCGAGCGTTGCGACATCCCCGATGTCGAGCGTCGAGACGTCGAGCGTTGCGACATCCCCGATGTCGAGCGTCGAGACGTCGAGCGTTGCGACATCCCCGATGTCGAGCGTCGAGACGTCGAGCGTTGCGACATCCCCGATGTCGAGCGTCGAGACGTCGAGCGTTGCGACATCCCCGATGTCGAGCGTCGAGACGTCGAGCGTTGCGACATCCCCGATGTCGAGCGTCGAGACGTCGAGCGTTGCGACATCCCCGATGTCGAGCGTCGAGACGTCGAGCGTTGCGACATCCCCGATGTCGAGCGTCGAGACGTCGAGCGTTGCGACATCCCCGATGTCGAGCGTCGAGACGTCGAGCGTTGCGACATCCCCGATGTCGAGCGTCGAGACGTCGAGCGTTGCGACATCCCCGATGTCGAGCGTCGAGACGTCGAGCGTTGCGACATCTCCGATGTCGTCGAGCGTTGCGACATCTCCGATGTCGTCGAGCGTTGCGACATCTCCGATGTCGTCGAGCGTTGCGACATCTCCGATGTCGTCGAGCGTTGCGACATCTCCGATGTCGTCGAGCGTTGCGACATCTCCGATGTCGTCGAGCGTTGCGACATCTCCGATGTCGTCGAGCGTTGCGACATCTCCGATGTCGTCGAGCGTTGCGACATCTCCGATGTCGTCGAGCGTTGCGACATCCCCGATGTCGTCGAGCGTTGCGACATCCCCGATGTCGTCGAGCGTTGCGACATCCCCGATGTCGTCGAGCGTTGCGACATCCCCGATGTCGAGCGTCGAGACGTCGAGCGTTGCGACATCCCCGATGTCGAGCGTCGAGACGTCGAGCGTTGCGACATCCCCGATGTCGAGCGTCGAGACGTCGAGCGTTGCGACATCCCCGATGTCGAGCGTCGAGACGTCGAGCGTTGCGACATCCCCGATGTCGAGCGTCGAGACGTCGAGCGTTGCGACATCGGAGATGTCGCAACGCTCGACGACATCGGAGATGTCGCAACGCTCGACGACATCGGAGATGTCGCAACGCTCGACGACATCGGAGATGTCGCAACGCTCGACGACATCGGAGATGTCGCAACGCTCGACGACATCGGAGATGTCGCAACGCTCGACGACATCGGAGATGTCGCAACGCTCGACGACATCGGAGATGTCGCAACGCTCGACGACATCGGAGATGTCGCAACGCTCGACGACATCGGAGATGTCGCAACGCTCGACGACATCGGAGATGTCGCAACGCTCGACGACATCGGAGATGTCGCAACGCTCGACGTCTCGACGCTCGACATCGGGGATGTCGCAACGCTCGACGTCTCGACGCTCGACATCGGGGATGTCGCAACGCTCGACGTCTCGACGCTCGACATCGGGGATGTCGCAACGCTCGACGTCTCGACGCTCGACATCGGGGATGTCGCAACGCTCGACGTCTCGACGCTCGACATCGGGGATGTCGCAACGCTCGACGTCTCGACGCTCGACATCGGGGATGTCGCAACGCTCGACGTCTCGACGCTCGACATCGGGGATGTCGCAACGCTCGACGTCTCGACGCTCGACATCGGGGATGTCGCAACGCTCGACGTCTCGACGCTCGACATCGGGGATGTCGCAACGCTCGACGTCTCGACGCTCGACATCGGGGATGTCGCAACGCTCGACGTCTCGACGCTCGACATCGGGGATGTCGCAACGCTCGACGTCTCGACGCTCGACATCGGGGATGTCGCAACGCTCGACGTCTCGACGCTCGACATCGGGGATGTCGCAACGCTCGACGTCTCGACGCTCGACATCGGGGATGTCGCAACGCTCGACGTCTCGACGCTCGACATCGGGGATGTCGCAACGCTCGACGTCTCGACGCTCGACATCGGGGATGTCGCAACGCTCGACGTCTCGACGCTCGACATCGGGGATGTCGCAACGCTCGACGTCTCGACGCTCGACATCGGGGATGTCGCAACGCTCGACATCGGGGATGTCGCAACGCTCGACGTCTCGACGCTCGACATCGGGGATGTCGCAACGCTCGACGTCTCGACGCTCGACATCGGGGATGTCGCAACGCTCGACGTCTCGACGCTCGACATCGGGGATGTCGCAACGCTCGACGTCTCGACGCTCGACATCGGGGATGTCGCAACGCTCGACGTCTCGACGCTCGACATCGGGGATGTCGCAACGCTCGACGTCTCGACGCTCGACATCGGGGATGTCGCAACGCTCGACGTCTCGACGCTCGACATCGGGGATGTCGCAACGCTCGACGTCTCGACGCTCGACATCGGGGATGTCGCAACGCTCGACGTCTCGACGCTCGACATCGGGGATGTCGCAACGCTCGACGTCTCGACGCTCGACATCGGGGATGTCGCAACGCTCGACGTCTCGACGCTCGACATCGGGGATGTCGCAACGCTCGACGTCTCGACGCTCGACATCGGGGATGTCGCAACGCTCGACGTCTCGACGCTCGACATCGGGGATGTCGCAACGCTCGACGTCTCGACGCTCGACATCGGGGATGTCGCAACGCTCGACGTCTCGACGCTCGACATCGGGGATGTCGCAACGCTCGACGACATCGGGGATGTCGCAACGCTCGACGTCTCACGCTCGACACATCGGAGATGTCGCAACGCTCGACGACATCGGAGATGTCGCAACGCTCGACGACATCGGAGATGTCGCAACGCTCGACGACATCGGAGATGTCGCAACGCTCGACGACATCGGAGATGTCGCAACGCTCGACGACATCGGAGATGTCGCAACGCTCGACGACATCGGAGATGTCGCAACGCTCGACGACATCGGAGATGTCGCAACGCTCGACGACATCGGAGATGTCGCAACGCTCGACGACATCGGAGATGTCGCAACGCTCGACGACATCGGAGATGTCGCAACGCTCGACGACATCGGAGATGTCGCAACGCTCGACGACATCGGAGATGTCGCAACGCTCGACGACATCGGAGATGTCGCAACGCTCGACGACATCGGTGATGTCGCAACGCTCGACGACATCGGAGATGTCGCAACGCTCGACGACATCGGTGATGTCGCAACGCTCGACGACATCGGTGATGTCGCAACGCTCGACGTCGTCAAGGACGTCTTGCCGCCACCGACGGCCATCTCGAGCCCTCCCGGTCGACCGCTCGACCGGCTCCTGCCTGATGGCCAGTCTGCCGTCTGCCCTCTCGTTTTTTTGGTTTTGTTTGCCCCTTGTCCTTGTGTCGTCCTTGTGTCCCTTGTTTTCCTCGTGCCCTCCTTCCTTGCTGTTGCCTCCCTCCGTCCGCCCTGGTTTTTTGGGTGTTATTTCTTGGACACCTGGGGGTGTCCTTGAGAGGGAGGTACTGTGAGGATGGAACCATGGCACTACTATAAGGACCATGGCACCATCTAGTGGACATTTGTTGTTCTTGTCGTTCCTGTCTGTTCCCCTTATAATTAGTTTCCCTCCTGATTTTACTACTCTTAGTTGTATCCTCTAGTCATCCTAGTGTACTTCATGTTTCAGGTAGTTTCCCAGTATTTGCTTTTAGTTAAACCTTTTAGTTTTAGCTTCTAGTTTTAGTCTTGTTCTGTGTTTAGGTGTCTATTTAGTCTCTGTTTATTTACTATTAGTTTAACCGTTCTGTCTCTTAGTTGTAAACCTCCATGTTAGTCTCTTATTTTCTATTAGCTTAAACCTCCAGTCTTAAGTTTATTTCATGTTTTAGGTTTAGTCTTCCCAGTCCTGCTCTGTGTGTCTAGTTAATTGTCTCTAGTTAATTGTCCTCAGGTGTTTGATTTTTGTCTTGTCTGTGAGTGTGTGTATATAAGCCCTGTTCTGTGTCTCAGTAAGTGCAGCCGCATCGTTTGGTATCCCTCGTGTTCTCTGGTCTCTGATTCAACTCCCATGTAAGTGTTTTTGTTACACAGACTGCCTTACAAGTTTTGTCATTAAATACTCCTTCTTGATACTCCTGACTCCCTGTGAGAGTTTCTTGTCTGCACTTGGGTTCTGTCATGCCTCCAAAACCTGACACTCATAAAAAAAATATAATAATAAATATATATATATATTTTTTTTTTAAATGAATAAATACATGCACAGTACTGTACAGTCACCAAGCACTTAGCCTATCCTAACACAGTTTTTAAAGATGAAGCAGTGAGTTGAGTTGCTTCCCTTTCATATAAAGGGAGCTAGCTCCCTTTATGTGAATGGAGCCTGCTGGGGAGGAGGGAGACAATTCAACTGACTCATTAATTGTGTTAGGATAGGCTAAGTGCTTGGTGACTGTACAGTACTGTATGTACATTTATCTATTTATAAATAAAAAATAAATACATATATGTACATAGGGCTGGGCGATATGGAAAAAATCATATATCACGATATGGACTTTTTTATATCACGATAACGATATATATCACGATATATACAACACGATGTGTGTGTGTGTGTGTACAGGAAAAATTTGGACCAAAGTTTTTTTATTTTATTATTTTACTACAGATAGTTACAATTATAAGAATGTGAACAAAAAGAACAAGGAAATTTGGACCAAAGTAGAAACTAGATCTACCTAAGATCTACCTTAATTCAAGGAGTACGATTATGGAATGACTTAATGCCAAATGACAAATGTTAAGGAAGCCAAATCATTCCTTGTATTTAAGAAACTGGTAAAAAATGAATTGCTAAAAAAATATAAATGAATCTAATTTAATGTGTGATATATGTGAATTGAAAATTGACTGAGTTATTTACTTATTTTGTTATTATAGAAAATATTGTTTGAACTGTTATTAGATGAATAAGGAGCAGATTTAATAAGATTTATTCTTCATCTGCTACCTTTCATTTTATTTTTTTTCTATTATGAATACGTTAATTGTTGTATTTCATATTATAAAATGAATAAACTAACAAACAAACAAACAACTCCTTTTCTACTTTGGTCCAAATTTTTCCTGCAGGTGGCGGTAAAACAACAGCTGCTAATGAAACTCACGAAGAAGAAATCCGCTCTGAAGTTTGAGTAAACAAAGCAAGAAACAGAAAAGAGAAAACGTTGCGTTTGATTGCGGTTCTGTTGTGTCTCTGGTCTGTTTTGTATTGGTTAACTGGACCCGAGTTCGGACTCGGTTGGACTCTGGGTTCGTGTCCTCTGGACCCATTTTGTCTCCGAGTTTCAGCGGAGCGAAATAATGGAAGCTAACAAGGTGAGCTTCCCCCTCTTTTTGGTAAAAGTTATTCTTCTTGGGCTGCCTGTGCAGCTGTTTTCTCCTTGTTGAGACACCGGCTTCATGCGCCTGCGGCTCTGTTGCTCTCGAGTTTAACAACGTAAAGCATGTGTCGCAAACCCGCGCGTGCGTCAAACATAAAGCAGCGCCGTCATCTCGCAAAACCCCATATGAAGCTTCTTTGCGACAGTTTTTTTTTATTCTTATTTATCACGATAGAGACGATAGAAGGAAAGTAGCACGATAGACACGTTTCTATCGTCCCCACAATATATATCGTCATATCGCACAGCCCTACTGTACAGTATATTTTTAATAAATATATAAATGTACAGTACTGTACAGTCACCAAGCACTTAGCCTATCCTAACACAGTTTTTAAAGATGAAGGAGTGAGTGGAATTGTCTCCCTCCTCCATGCAGGCTCCATTCCCATATGTGAAAGGGAGACAATTAAACTCACTCCTTCATCTTTAAAAACTGTTAGGATAGGCTAAGTGCTTGGTGACTGTACAGTACTGTACATGTATTCATTTCTAAAAAAAAAAAAAAAAAATTTTTTTTTTGTGATCCTACTTACGAATTTTTGACATACGAGCGCCCCCTAGGGACGGAACTCGCTCGTAAGTCGGGGACTACCTGTATGTATATATATATATATATATATATATATATATA